>LUCM01009483.1:12220-62716 GCA_008360955.1 Fasciolopsis buskii
ATATATATATATATATATATATATATATATATATATATATATATATAAATTGTTGCGAAGGATGATGAAGTGCTTCAGACGTCAAAATCGGTGGCTTCGAATATCAAGTACAAGTTATCTAATTTTGAACAGGAGCACTAACACTAAAGTGAAAACATGAATAGATGAAACCCCTTGGGGAAGGTTAAAAAAGAAAGGTTGGGAAAAGTTTGATATGTTTGGCCTAACGGAGTTTGTAATTTTAGATGAATGTTGGCATAAAATCAATCGCAGTTTGAGTCGCAGTGGCATTATACTATTTTGTTTTCATCTGCAGCACGGGTGAGCTAAAGTGGGTCTGGTGTTTACGTAACCGCGCACGGCCAGTAAATTAGCAGCGTTATTACTGACTAGTTGGTAAGGCAATTCGTTACTTTTTGCGACCTATCATATGAATGGAATTCCGACTGCGTAATAACTATCTAGTGCCAAGCATCATTCACTTCGTCACAGTGTTGCCTACATATCTGTTTGCTATTTCGACGAGATAATCTCATCACATCGTACAACACTCACGCCTTATCCGCTGACGCATATTTAGTATTATCCAGATCCTTTTTGATTAAAGCTGCGGAAAATTTCCAGTCATTCTCCCATCAGTGACGGCGGACACCGGCGTTAATATGGTTATGGTTATCCGAGCGCAGTGACACGGGCTTTGAGGAATCAGATCATCTGATTCTAGTTGCTTACGCCATTCCAGTAAGATTATATGGGTCATTGACTGTTCACCAAGGTTATTTTTCCCCTATCTTCACGGTTAATGGCAGCTCTCCCCCGTTTCAATTCGTCTTAGTGAACAATTCAATTTCGGATGTTTCACGTTTTCTTGGTCAACTCAGCAAACACGATAGTAAGCAGTACGACTACGGATTTGCGTCAGACAGTGCCTCATTTAGTTTGCTCGTGATATTTTGTTCTCCACAGTGCTTGACGTTGTGATCTTTTTCTCATTTGTACTCGGAATTTCGTTATTTGTTGCTGTCCATGTGTTCGTACGTTTTGTTTTCCAAAAGTTCCTGGTCAGTGGTTTTGATATTTAGCGAACAAGCTCCTGTTATTCATGACAGCCGATCAGTAAAATTTTTGGCCACGTATGCCGTAGACTGGAGCTCATGCACATTTTTGTTCATGATTGATCAGTAAGTTAGTATTACCTCAAATGACTACCGTCTGATCCTCTTTTGGACACAAAATTAAGTGCTGATGGTGGTCCCGGTAAATTTTGGATACAGGTTTTAAAAGTGTCATACATGGGCTGTGTTTATTTAGATGATTCGGGAAATCACGAATTCTCGTTCTCAAGAGAGTAAGTGAAGATGAACAAGAATGACGATTCGGTTATGTCATCCTACTTTGGGCCGCCAGTATTTACTTAATTGGAAATTCCTCTGCATCAGTGGTTGAACGGTCTACGTCATGGTGTTTCAAGATGAATGTCCTGAGTTCCAATCTTCCAGATTTTGGCGCCCTTAGTGACTAATGGCTCCCGCCTTAAAAATTGCTCTCATCGCTATATTCAAAATTTAAAAAAATAAGAGGAAAATGACTTGTTTGTACCCTGTAACGAACGTTTCACTTGCATTCAACCACTAACCCCGGAATTCATTTGTGGCTGGGGATAAATCAAAATGAAATTGTGTTGGTTCCAGATTGCTACGCTTACAGAAGTCTTTTACTTCTCATTGATATTCTCTTTGTCCCGCTAACTTTAAGAAATCTTTAAAGATGCACTTTTCCAGTCACTTTTTTGGTTGATTGAAATAATCTGCATAATAGCGGTCAGTTACTTTATCAAATTTGAAGCGGATCGGACAACCTTGTTGGCTCGGAACTCCCAATGCCTACGTCAGTGGCATCCGGATCTCGTTGAAAATGTTGGATTCGTCGATACTACGGAATTCCTGTCTTCTCAAGCAAATCCGGATCCTACTAGTCAAATCCGTGGGTTATGCCATGCGGATGTTCAGTTCCTCCTTCCTCCTAAGCCAGAAGATTTGAGAGACATTGTGGGCTGGCCCATAATACTTTGTCGAGAAGAAAGCACATTCAATTCTGAGGAACTGTCTGAGCCGGACCTATCCGAACGCTTTTGTATTGTAAAGATTATGGATCGCTGGAATACACTTTCGTTACCCACTGTCAGCAGACCGGTCATGTACGCCGGTGTCCAAGAACAAAAGATCACTTTGAATTCTCCTGCAGAGACACTTAAAAACGCGCTCAATACGCGTCCAGATCCAGGATCAAATTCCACTTTACCTTATGTGTTGCGAATGGCACCGCGATTGCCAGGTGAGTTAGAATGCTACAATTTGAAAACGCGCCATCAGTGCTGCAGTTGTCGACCCATTTTTTGCCAAATGCTTCAGTATGTTCTGGGATAAATTCCTCAGGATCCGAGATAGGTACTCGCCATCAACGCGCCTTAAAGTGTCCCAGAAAGATCGTTTTTCTCAAAAGGGCTTTGCCGAAGAAGCCTTACTCATTGCAGAGGTGTTCCCATCAAAGTGCGAGGACGAAAGCAAATGCTCGCCGCTCTCTACCGAAATCACAGATACTCAGTTTAAGGGAGAGGATTAGACTCTGACTCCAGCCCAACCACATCAGGGGACGCCTGCGCCAATTGGCTCATCGGCATTTGTTGCGCAAATATGTGCTAAACACCCAGGATGTCTGGTCTCTCAGGTCGACTTACTGCTTTTAAACTTGATTCTTCGATCGAAGACTTGTTGTAGGGCTCTTTAAGTCCGCAGCCGGGTAGTATCACGCCCACTGGCGTAGCGTGGGGTACCACAAATAACCAATGTTATGGAAGAGGAAAATGGATTAGCAAGTATATTTATAATGAGCTCTTCACGGTCTCTTTCCATTTTCTCTTTTCCCATATATATATATATATATATATATATAATATATATTATATATATATATATATATATATATATAATATATATTATATATATATATATATATATATATATTCGACTGTGCTACGTTTTGAAGGGGCAAGAATACTTTTAACATTCATTAATAATCAGTTGCACCACCAACTGATCCCTGTGGAAATTCCTATGGAGGACGGTCGTCAGGGGGATAACTTCTCACGCCCCCAATATTGCTGCTTCTTGTCCGTGGACACTTATGAAATGAGCGTGCCTCCACCTTATTCACTTTAAACCGTCATTATGGTGCTCGTCACCCTCACCTGAACCAAAGGGTGGACTAGACAGAATAGGGTTCTGTTCTGTGAAAACGGCGCGTTTATAAGACTGTGGTTCTACTCAAGGATCTGTCGGTAAGCAAGAGCGCGGTGTTCGATTTATGCATTTCGGTGTAGAAACGATTTATGGAAATGATTCATAGGTGGAACAGTGCGAAAACTAGGTGGCAAACAAGATAAAATATAGGCGCTTAAGAAATCCGTATGCATTTGATTTCCACTTAAAGTTGGTAAGTAGACAGAATTTTCAGTGAAGTTTTTCTGGTTTTGTCAGTGGGCTGCGCAACTCAGCATTCCGTTGACATCCTGAACGACGGGCAGTACCAAATTTTGCAGCCTCCTTGTGTTTTCGTCCATACCTGTTCTCGTGGGACTATGTACTTTGACGGAATGACCACGCGCTCTTCTGACCACGCTTGTGAACACCACCTGGCCTGAATGAGTACGGGAGGACTTGGGTTGGTTAAAAGCGTGATACGTTTTCGTACGTGGTTAAGTCTGTGCACTCAGCAAATGTGGCTAATGCATTTCATCCTGTCTGCAAAGTTCGGAGCAGATAAACAAAGGCTGTCAATTTTCGGAACCTTAGTGAAGCTGTAACCGTCGGTGTTAGTGTGAACAGCTACCTTTCGTACGATCAAAATCAGTTTTTCCAGGCGCTTAGATCCTCACGACTCAATGTATAGCCTGTAGATTGTGTGAAACCGGTAAGAAATTTGACTTGGTGATCCGTTTCCCATACAAACACGGGTTCAGAGACTGGGGAATGTCCTTTCTACTACAGTCATGCATCAAGGATATCGTAAGATATAGTATCATCTATTAGCATTAACACGGATAGCTGAAAACGAGCTGCTTCGCCGTGTTGTGCTGCTTCTCAGATGCCAATCCCACACTGAGAAATTTGACTCAGTATCAAAGACAAACTCGCGACTCTAGCGTATTTAGTATTTTGTATACATCCAATGCCAGTAGTTATTCGATGACGCCTCTTCGATTCCGGTACGCAGCGCCTACTTTCGGATCCTTAAATTAAGGGTAGATTTCTCATTTCCTTTAACTTAGCTACTTGTCCCATTCAAATATTCCGCAATGAATTTCCCAGTGCCTTTCAAGTCCCGTTTAACTGCTCAGTTTGCTTTATTGGAAAGTATCCAACGGGGTTGGTGAAATAACTAAAACCGAATAGTAAGCTTTGTGTGAGTAAAGTGATGCTCGAATGACAGCGTTTGTTCACTTGCGTAATTCATTCTCGCTGTAACAGTTACAGCTCAATTGATTAGAACATTTGTCCGATAAACTAAAGCCTTTTGGCTTGATCTATGATCTTGATGTCGGTAAGAGAAACGACATTGAATTCTCCATCCCCATGAGTACAAAAACTAATTCTGCATTTTTCCAGAGGGAACTGTAAGTGACTATAAATACACAAAGTAATTGTGTTCCCCAGTTTCGCAGTGCTGATAAAAACCTGATAGTGACTGCTGTCTTTTTTATGACATGCTTGAAGCATGAAAGCATGGCAAAGCATGGCAAAGCACGTGCCATTGCCATTAGGGGCCACTCCCTTTGAGGAGGGAGAGGGGACCGGCAACCTTGACCCTGAAACTTGGAGTAGCATGGAACCAAATAAATTCTCATTAGGGTTGAATGTGATATTGACCCGGCGGCAGCGCGTTGTATCCTAACTGAGCGATAAAAATTTACGGAGACAGAGCGGCTGATGGTTTTTGAAAGTAAACAAACCAAAATCGTGACGACAAAAGATAGATTGCAGTTAGTTATTGGCAAAGTTAGTACTATGCTCTATCTATTAGGGTCTTATTTGCCTTCCTGACATTCCATCTCTTGGGTTCGTAGCTGCCGGTTCTCATGATGCTGTGGGATTTTGGGCTTATGGGATATACCTTTTCGAAAGCAGTCCTGCTCCGTGCATGCAGTAGCGAAATTACCCAGGAATGAGCAGTTGTTTAAGATTTACAGTTTGCGATTTGATCATTGATGATGCGGATGGCTACACTTTGATTTCGACCAAAAGAGGATCAGAGAACGACGTTTTCCTCGCTTGTGACTGCAGTGTCCGACTGTTCTGAAGTAGATCACCGTTTCACATAGCACGGGGGATTAGAATAAGATATAAACGAAGACCAACGAGGTATTTTTTGGACAACTTTTGTGATCGGAGCTGGTCAAGTGAATCAAACGTCTGTTCAGAGTTTCAACTCCCAAATCTACGGATTAATTGGTGGCAGATGGCAATTCGCTATCGTCCGAGAAGCCATCACATCTTATCTGTTGGAATCTTATGTGTTTCCACGACACTTTAGATTTCACGGTCATAGTTCTCGGTCTCAGTATGTAGTGAACTCTAGCGCCTATGGTAATATGCCTCTTCCACTTCATTCATCTGTTGAGCGTATAATAAAAATGAATATGTGGATCTTGTGGGATAAGGATGAATGCAGTCCAAATCGAATCCAGGGGATGATAGATACTTAGAATATGGGTTTTTTGTAGAGATTAGCGAGTAATTAGTAGATCCTCAATTGAGAATATCTTAGACATAAGTGACGTCAGGTGATGTGCGCAGGACATTATGATTATGGTCACTGTTGGCAGTGGCATGGCGAGGAGTAGTATAAACTAAGGCACAATGCGGGACAGCAGTATGAGAGAAATAATGAGCTGTACCCTAGCCACTCAGCAATGGTCATCGTCATTTTACCTGAACAAGATCCACACGAATATGCGCTAGCATCATACTGGATTAACTTTCACAAAAGCTTACTTTTGGGTAGCTTAATCATGCCAATCAACACTGCGCTTTTACGTGAAAAACTGTATTTTGGTTGAAGCATTTCAATTTTAATCCACCTCTTGAAACCTCGAATGATTCTGTGACACTTCAAACTTCAGGGTCATGGTTGCCGCAGTGACTGTGAGGCATGCCCCCTCTCTACACCCGTGTCAAAAATGGAGTGATTGGACCAGCATGAGAAATTGCTCTCAAACCCACAAAACGTTTTATATCTTTCGCATGTATTTATTTTCAGCAGCTGCGCTGTTAACATGGTCGAAAAGCCAATGAACCATGCTTCATGACGTTGATGTACATCATGGAATTAATTGCCTGACGATACAAGTAGTTTATACAGTGCTGCTCATCACTCAAGCATTTGATTTTAGGTGGTTCGAAACACAGTGTAACTTATTGTCTTATTAGTTTTTGCTTTATTGTCTTTGAATGTAAATCAGCCGTCACGCCAGTGTTCATATACACTTAGAAAGGAATCTCCAAATTGGTATTTCCGCATGGTTATTTTTTCTTTTGAATTCGTAAGATTTCCTAAGGAAGGTGAGTGTAGGGAACAGTTTTTTCAGTATCTAGTGTGGTCGTGTATTGTGACTGCCCAGAAGAAATGTTAGAAACGAACCTTTTGCCGTAGTAGCATTTCATAAGCTCTCAAATACCCTAGCATGGCCGGGAATGTGTCTCAGACTCCGAATCGGTTACTCGCACTTTATTGGTTAGATCGTTTGGCTGACTCAGCCCTCTATTTCGTATCCAGTCCGGGAACAACTCATAGACCCCAATGGACAGCTTATTATGAAGGATAGAGAAGCTATCATCTATGTTGAACCATACACATTTTTTCTCTTTATTTCCTTCCTGCTCATTGTTTTCGTCCTTCGCCTTGGTTTTCGTGTTACATGGTCTGCACACAAGTTAGTGCCAGTCGAATCATATGCGATGACATGCTGGAGGTTTTTTCGGATCTCGGTTGCCACATATATGGTCTAGCTGGTGAGTGTTAAGCAAGACATGCGTAAATGACGATTATTTTGAGGTAGGGTTTAGCCTCTGCTGTGTTGCTACTTTTGTAGCAATCAGGATGACTGCTTAAAATAACTATTTTTACTATCCTTTTTTCTACACAACGCTGACTAAGTCACCTGATCCGTCTGGTCATGCCAAAAACAGTTGTACAGCATTTTGCCTGCTCGTTTACCTAAGCAGAACACTAAATATGAGAATTGAAGGGATTCCTGACAGTTTATTTTGAGCCGCCGGAAAGTAAGGTGCTTTAGCACCAGACCTGACTTATTCAGACTTTGTGGCTTTATACCGCCCCAAGTATCGGGATCATGGTTGGCAGTTCTCCGTCCGTCTGTTGCATTGGGCCATAGTGACTATGGGGCGTGCGAATTCCCCTACACATGTTTCTAGCATGTCAAAAAAGCCATGCTCTTCAGTGCCCCACTGTAACCAATTGAAACTGATTAGTGAGCTCTTTCATTGCTGTTTGGAGGGTTAGAGACACACTACTGAGTTGTCTGTCACTGGCTCTCCTGCATAGTTGAAACAAATTAGAACATGATATTCCCACTGTGGAGTAGACCAGTTTCCGACGTCCAATTTAGAGCATCACAATTCCGCACAAGTGAGCTAATGTGTGCGTTTCAGAGATCAGTTTAAAAGTTAATGTCATCGAAGACCGAAAAATTTGCACTGCTCTCTAGCGATGCTGACTGAGCGACCAACTGGTCTCCGATTGCAAGCAGATTAACTCCACTGTCCTACCTGTTAGACAAATTCAAATGACATCAAGCGACGCATTGCCATGGCCAAAACTGCGTTCCATAGCTCTGAAACACTTTCTGACAGCGGAACGGGATTCACCTCAAAACCTAGCTCTGCATGCTTGCTGGAAATATCCGCTCAGCTGGAAAGAATTGTTTTGCAGCCGTAAATGAACGAGCTGAAACCATCAAACTGCCGGGAGCTCTGAGCCACTGATGCCTTACGTGGATCCTTGAAGTAGGCGGTCGTGAAAGAATCATAGTCATTTACTTCGTCACCCGCCTGTCAATGCGCTGACTCCACTGGTGTGGGCACTTCCGTTAAATAGCATTATCTAGCGCCAATATTGTGCCTGAACTATTTTCACCGACGGGATCTAGTGGTGCTCACTAGATCATTTCCCTAGGTTTTTGTTTCATCCTGGTACCTCTTTAGGTTGAACTGGGTCATTTGGAACGCGTTTGGACTGTTCATCATGCAAAATCTTTTTTTCGCGTTCTCTGTAACCACAACAGCGTTCTGTATGCTTTCTTCCGTTATGTTCAACAGTACTCTGTATTCTAATAATTTAATTTAACCCATTCGTCCATGTTGTTCATGTTCAACGTCAGGCCAGTTTCTCTTATTCTCTTGGTAGTTGCAGATATTTCACCAGCTCTTGCGGATCTTACAACCACCCCGGGAACTGCGGAATCTCCTGTAGTCACTTTTACGCACCTGACTCCAAATGTGACCCGTCTGGTTCCTTCAGATCGCCGCCGAACAATTCCTAGTACTACTTGCTTGACAAATTCTTTCCCATGTCGATCCACTGATCTGCGTTCCAGTTTTCCACCTTCCTTTTCTCGTACACAAGGGTCGCACATCATTTTCCCTACGAACAGCATAGCCAATGCGCTGGATGGCGTTCCTCCCGCTGTCAACGTTTTAAAGCCCAACATCAGTGATTCCAGTTCAATTGTGCCAGGTGAATCCATGTCTGTTGTTTCTAAAACTTCGTCGATTGCATCTTTAGTGCCTGTTCATTCGCGCTTCACGAGTCTAACCTCTCGTTCGTACATACCGAGCTATGGTAATCACACTCATTCCACTCGAACGTCTGTTAGTCAGCGTCTTCGACCCGACAATAGTTGGATTGTTCCTCCTGGTGGACACAATGGCATGCTAGATGCAGATTCGACAAATTATGGGACTCCACCTGCACATCGACTGCGCGCGATTTCCAGTATCTGCTTGAATTCATCGGGGGTGAATGGGGCTAGCAGTGGAACTGTTCGTGGCATTGGTGAAGCTAATGGGGATGACAACATTATACTAAGCTCGTTCAAGTGTTTTTCAATCGTGTCCGGTCCCCCATCAACTTCGATTCCTCCAAAAAATGACTTTAAGTCATCCGTCAACCAGTCGCATAAAACTCTGCAACTGTGCACTAGCCCCTGCGCGGTACCGGTTTCCGTTGAACCGGTTCACCTATCCAGGCTGACTGAAAATAGTGGAGAAAGTCGAGGCAAACAGTCAATTCATCCCAACTTCTGTAAGCTTATGATTGTCACTTATGGTCGATTTTGTCTTCTATCATACTGTTTAGTCATTAACAAAAGCGTTGCAACGCAATGACGTGGTTCGTTTTTTCCCTCTGGTATTCAGTCAATAACGAAGGAAGTTATTTCTCAATAACATCCCATCACAAGGGCTGTAAAGAAAGAATTTTGGTTTAGAATCTTTCGGTTATAATATTTGCGTTAAGGTGTAGAGAAGTAAATCATCACCATGGCTCCTTTCAGTTGTTTAGTGGTTGACTGGTAGTGATTCAGTGATTTCCGGCTCGATGGCTTCCTATATCATAAAATTTCTGGTCGACTCCAATTTTCATGGTAATGGTTGTTGATTCTCCCTGGTTAGTGCTTTAGGCCTCTGGGTGTACGGGATATGCCCCTTCGACCGCGGTTATGTCCTATTCAGTTTTTACACGGTGCTTGTACGTACGGATTATTTTGACAAGCAAGACGATTTCCGTTGCTTCTGATCAGTTGTTCTCATTATTGTTCTAATACTGCGAAATTATCGTATCAGCACTGTTGCTTTTCCATTGCAGTATCACAGGTGGTTAATCTGAACCACGGATTGAAATGCTATCAGTAGACCTGCTGTGTATTGCTGCTTACAACCAAGATTTCTGATGACCTTTCGGAGAATTCTCTGAAACTTACCGACTGAGGAAATGTGTCATTGGCCCACTGTGGGATACACATCGGTTCCACAACGCCTTTCACTCAGTTCTTAAGATAAATTTCTGCATCCTGACTTGGTCTTATTACTGAAAGTTCATCACATCAAAGATGCCAGTAGTGGCGTACTTAAAATTGTGACTATAGTTATGTATGCATATGTCGAAAAATGTGAAGGGTTGGACAAAGCTGTAAAATGTCTAATCTGATGTTTCGATCCAAAGTAGGACTCGTAGTGAAACTTTCCACACATTCTGGTATTTTGTCCATCTCTCCCTTCGTCGTGCTGCACTAGTTTTGCTTGATTTTATCAGGGTGAGGTAATGTTGTTCATCTCTCTCGACGGACCGACTGAGCGAGTTGGTCGATTGGAGCGCTTCAGGGACCAAAAGTTCCTTTCTTTCTGTCTCTGACAGCCAATTTCGCGTTGCCGATCTTGACCTTGTGACCTGTCTGTGTGCAGTGGTTCAACTCTGTAAGCGTGGATCACCGCATCGTAAACAGTTTCTTTTCGTGTAGGCGAGTGCTTCTTGTCACACCTCATGCACGGACCGTGACTACCTGGGCAGTCTTTACACTTGAACAAGCAAAATCGCAGTGTCCCGGTAGGTCTATGGAGGATTTTGATACTAAGCGGTTTTAGGAGACGCTCTGTGGCTTTTTATCCCTTGTGTGTATTGTAGCATGACAATTTTTGTTGCTGTTCTTCCCTTTCACTCATTGTCCTGAGCACAAGAGCTGAGGAAGGAATTTGGGTATCCGTTTGTAATGAACATGTTGAAAAGTATGTGCCCTTTTGCCTTCCATAGTTCTTTCTGTTGTACTGCAATTTGCTCGCTCGGTGGATTGGGACACACGCAGCTCCTTAGGTGGCATTTTGAATGATTGTAATTCAGTGTACGGTCAGTTATCGGCTTTCGATAGACTGTCGTTTCTATGCTTCCGTCGGCTTGCCTCATGATTCGAGCGTTGACATACGATAGTATTGTTTCGCATTATTCGCCCTTTATAAATTTGTCGCCGGGTACCATTGTGTTTGAGTGCATGTGGAATTCGTCCAGTTTAGATTTTCCGAACACTATAAGTGTGTCGTCCACATATATCATCCACAGACGATGCCGGAGGGGTTCGAAAACTTTGGCTTCAAATTATTTCATAACCGCCTCTGCTAGGAGATCTGAGAGCGGCGATTCCATCGGTATGCCCCTTATTTGTTTAAATGTTCGTCCCACTGTAGATACGCCTCTAAGCATAAGTCCACCAGATCCATAATGGCCTTCCTTGATACCGTCGTCCTCTCAGGGAGATTAAAGTCGTTCCCTTTTTAGTTCCCATCTCTCTTTTGTGATTACTGATATAACATCAAACGAAACTATCATTTTATACGTTTATTTTTGAGGTCTTTGATTTGTCTAAAGGAGTCAGCAGTGCTTCTAGTACCGCTGTTATCTTCTTGCAGGATTAGACGTTGGAGACGGGAGAGATTTTTGGCTAACTAATAGTTTGGGATGTTGTCGTCACGATGACTGACTATGAGAACTTGTGGCTTGTCTCTTAGAAAGTCTGTTGAGTCTTGGAACTGGACCTTCCATAGGTTTGATTTGCTTGCATAGTTCTTCAGTCTTGGCTTTCTTGAGTTCCGTTAGTGCTTTGGGAGCTTTGGCTCTTAGCTGTTTTGTGAAGCTATCTGTCTTCTTGATAAGTCGTTTCATTATTGAGTAGCTACTTCGTTTCTCCTCTGTAATTGGGGTCATCCAATACCGTTATATATATATATATATGTATACATATATATGCATATATATATATATATATACCAGTAGGATTGGGACTGCTAGTTTGCTTTCGGTTTTGTCATGTGTCTGTCAGATTTCTATGGTGCTTCCTAGGCAAGCTGTTAAGAATAAAAGCCTAAATATGGCATACATTTGAATTGTTATGAATAAATGAAGAGTCACTTCCCTTGTCGTTCCATTTCCATTTGGTTTCCTTTTCTTTAAATGAAACATCGATTGACCAACATGCTGAACTCTAGCAACTTACATGTAAAACTGTACATTCCAGTTGCAACATCCGGCGGCAATAGTGCAACAGTCACATCGATTTGTGCAGATACCGTTGGTTCTTCTGTAGACGTCAGCAATCAGTCGCCTTCCTCCCGCGATTATTCAAAACCTTCGTCCTATGCATCCTCGTTCCGGCCTGTTCGACGCATTGTTAATTGGCCGCCCAAGTCGGCTGATCCGGTTGCAACTAAATCGTGACAAAATGCACTTCTCTTGCATTCTATGCATTCAGTGTTATTGATTTTCCACTCAAGTTTGGATTGTTATCACTTTCTTCTGTGCCTACTACCTCTTTGCCTATCCGTCCATCGCCATGACTACTGTTGTTACTCGTGTTTATCTCTGCCAGTCCGTGGGCATCGCCTGTTTCTTGACTGCACCTTCGACGATTGTCGGGTTTATCCATTAGCCATTTAGCCAAGAGCATTTGTCAGAAGCCATATCGTTTCCTTAACCCAGTTATGGTATGGAAACCTCATCCTTCACCTCAGTGCTAAAACGAACCCCGCTATATATCCGGTATATTGCAATCACATAAAAATCCACATCTTTTATCTTTCTTTGTCCCATCAGTTTATTCTCGAGAGTTTCGTTGCACATATTCAAAGATGTATACTCGTCATTGTGTGTATCATATCTTCTATTTGCTTTTGCAGCGGGGAATATCGCTCTATTCAGGTTGGGTTGTCCTTTTCTTTTTCTTCTCTGACTAATGCTTTTCATCACTCCATTTGTCTTTCGTTTATCGACGCACACAACTGTTTGTGCTGCAGCTGACTCACTGGGTATCTGTTTCTAGTTGGCCTTATTCCGCACTTTCGGCAGATTGCCTGCTTATTTCTCATACAGTCCCCGAAGGCCACTTCGCTCAACCCTCTCGTGGATCCTCGGGACAATTTTTTGCCGTCTGAGTTTTCTCAGCTCCGTCCATTCGGCACATGTGCACTCTACTTTCTCATCTGTGTGATGGCGTCCTCATTTAATCTGATCTGACATGACTTAAAAAACACCCGAGCGTCATTTGGCGATCTCCGTGTACATGACATTCACTCAGTAGCCCTATTCATCTATTCCCTTTCCTTTTACCTTTCTGCCTGTCTGACTTTTGCCTTTATGACACGAGACCGCTCGCGTGCATATGTTTTGTGTCAGTGTCAGATATGCCCTTTATCGTCCACAAGCACGGCTTCTGGTTTTTACGTTCTGTGGGATTGAGTGTACATGAAGTGAGTGGATCGATGCAAATAAATGTAAACTGAATTAACGATCCATTCCCAGTAGTCACCAAGATGGAGATTCGGCGATCTGATGTCGAACAATGCCTGTGTGTTAGAGTTGGTGTCGTGATCGGTTTCAATCAAAATTTAATGACTCCTACTTCAACTTGACACTCCAGTTCGCAGATATTTCTTGATGTGACGGTTCGCACTGGATCTGTATTATGTCGACTGTAGAATCCTAAATTTCGTGGAAGCTCAGTCTATTATTTTGGATATACGTACAACTGACAATTGATTCAGTTTACATGTTCTATTACACCGGTCTTCTGGTATCAATTCCGGTATGCGTCTTGGGCAAAGCTTGACCTAGTCTCTACGTCGTTTATGAGGATTACTCAGATGTACATTCATTGTTATGACGGTGATGCAGGTGTGCTCAAGGGAGTGATTTCCCAAACAGAATTAAAGAATATCCCAAAAGTGCCGTTCGTAAGGGTAAACAGTATTCATGGGCGATGATGCATCCCGAAATTTTCTTTGCCACTGGTGTGAAGGTCCCAGCTCCTATGGGGTATACTAAAGTATCCGCAAATACAATGAATTTATTCATAGATTTCTTTCATTACATCTGTTTGTAGGCTGCAACATGGATAGCTAAATTTGAGTGTCCATAATTGCAAAGGTAATATCGTTTGAACCGGAAGAATAAGAATTGGACGGATCATACAAATTTCATGGGATCGTTTGGAATAGCCTTGAGGTTTATCCTATCTTATACTCGTAAGACTCGATGTATGTATGCTATTTTTAACGGATATTCTATCCGTAAATGAACCTCTTCATGCAAGTTGAAACTAATTCTCTACTAGTGATATTCTGGATTAACTAGGATTTAACAATAACTCGGCCATTGAGCGGGGAATTTTCATTCAATTGGGAATCCAATTTATATCAGTTACTATCGTCGTCAGGGTCATTCATGAACGCTACGGCCTTCACAGTGAAAGATGGAGGTAGAGTCAACGAAATCTGGCATGGCCATGTATGGAGTAATGCCCTGCTCAATTTAGACGTTTTATGGAGATATTCAGCTTTTTAAACTAAAGTCGGTGTTTACCTGACAGCAAGCATAAACTTCGTCTGGGACATGTTTTTGGGGAAGAAATCCAATCACATGAAGTAAAGACAGTTATTCATATTGCCGTTTAAAGTTGACATAGAATAATCTTCCACACCTTCGGCTGGTGGTTATCGCTGTCTCGTGCACTCTTATCCCAACGAGAAGGAAGAAGTTTCAAGGTACATTGTGCCTGAGAAAATGAAGTATGGGTTAGTCGGACAATAAATCAGTGCGTGATGATCCTGTGGTACAAGCGAAAATGCTGAGCACGTTAACTTGGTAACCACTGGATTTGATTAAGGGCTGTGTAGCAATTGTTGGCCAGTAAAACGCATCGAAAATGGATATTTCAAGCAGAAAATTCCTGGATTTAAAGTGAGCTATTTTAATGGACAACAATAGGAAACGGCTTATTGTTGTGACGGCGGAGATATTTCCCGAATTCTAAGAAGGAGTATGCCATTTCCGGTTACATTGTTTCTAGCAACGGCTGTTTACTTTTTAAAGATTGTATTGTATGGAATTCTGCTTACAAAAAAATTCGCATTTCAGTCAAAAAACGGGGAAAATTAGGAAAAAGTTGCACTCAATACCTTGTAAAAATGGAAGAAAACTCAGAAGAATGATCAGAGCACGTTATAACAGGTTGCACAGGAAATCGGTTGAAGCACGGTAACGATATGTCGAAATGCGTGCTAAATATGGAACAGTGATGTTCCTATTGATGTTAATTCCAGAAGACATGAAACGGAAAGCGGATCCTGTAGAAAGGTGAGAGTGGCAATTTGTAAGATCATTATGCAAAGGATGTGTGGGATCTGAAGGTATTTTGTGAGCACATTTTTCAAAAGCGGTAAAGTGCTCGTCACATAGATTGATGGTCACCTCAGTTAGTGGTATAAAAGATATGGCTAATAATTAATAGCAACTGACAAAGCATCCTAAAATCCTCTTACGGAAGTTCGGAAAAATAACAACGGTGAAGGAGGATTGGAAAAACTTTGGTATACAAACCGGAAGATGATGCTTTGTTTCACCTTGTAGTGTCGAAGCTTCATGATTTGAAATGATAACCGCCGAAGGTTCTTTACACAGTTGAAAATGTGGGAAGTACACTCCAAACCTTTACCAATAGATGTTTCACAGAATCAACCCTTGCTTGATGAACGATGTTCCGGATTGGTAGGCTGACTGAAAGAGAACAGACATTGGAAACAATGTGATACGTTGAGAATTAAACCAGCTAGTGCAGAAAAGTAGTAGACGGAAGACCGATTGTCCAAAAAAATTTGGTAATCATCGTTGCTCGAAATGACGCGGGAGAAGCAAAATCAACAGCATATTTAAACGATGACGGGGGGGGAGAGTTATTGAGTGGCTGATATAAGTAGAGAGGAGATACGGTGAAAGAATAACACCCCAAAGCACTCCTGATTTGTCAACCAACGGTTTTGAAGTTTAGCCGTCCATTCGTGTGCACTGGGTTCGGTTAGTAAAGTAATGAGACAGCCATGCTAATAAGGGTCTGAGGCAACCAAATATTCCCAGTTTGTCAAGTAGAAGAGACCGTGGGACAGAATCGAATACCGACGAATAGTCCAGGAAGGCTCAACGCACAGATTTCATCGGTGTCTAAGGGCTTATAAATGCAGTAAATAAGGGAGATGAGAGCGTCCAAAGTGGATTTATAATTAGATTTATAAGCAAACTGAGAAGGGTTGTCAGGAGGATTCATAGAAGAACATAGGCGCTTAAGTATAGCACGCTCTGCCGGTTTAAGACCAGAATATGTTGAGGCGATGGGACGAAAACGTTTTTCTAAAGCAGTAAAGCTGCTAGATTTTGGAATTGGAATAATAGTGACGGGTCTCCAGCAGTTTGGGATAGAAGATGAACTTAATGATGAGTAAAGCAGAGGGGTGAATGCATCCGTCAGGGCCACAGTACCATGCCTTAAAAGAGCTGAGGACAGACTGTCAAGACCAACCCCTGTGATAATTTTGGTGGTTCGGAGAAGGTTGATCACCTGTTCCCTAGAAAAACATGTAACTGTCATATCATCACCCTGTCCAAATGTGACTGGGGTATAAGTGGAAGGACAGATGAAAGCACAATTGATGCTGTCGACATCCGCAGAACATTTCACTTTTCTTTTTCTTCCCACACAACAGTCGAATGCCTTCCCATAGGAACCGGTTGTTGTTACCACTCAGGAGTTGGCTGGTGAATATAGTGTCGATGCGTTTGATTTCAACTTTTATTAGGTTGGTAATTTGCCACACATCTGAGTTACTACGGGATTTGTAGAAATGCTCCTTACGCCTCCTTAGAGATTTCATTATCTGGGAGGAGATAAAGCCATTTGAGACGAATAGCGTTTCTAAGGGACAAATGTATATGGTTCTGGCGTTTGGACGTGAAGGTCGCGGGTTTGAATCCTCCCACCGACGGCCAACTTCCCCAATTGGCAGCCCTTTTTTGGCCGCGGCCCTCTTTCTGAGAAATAATGTAAACTGTTATTTCATTAATAAAGGAAGTAAAAGATAAAAGATGAAGAAAGAAAAGGCAAGAATAAATGCTAGAAAAGAATCAGATGTTGTGAGTTAAAAGAAGCAATATATAAGTTCGTTATGATTGTACTGGTATGGCGAGAAAACCTAGGATTACCCTTTTACGAGACAGTCAATTCCGTTTAGCAAGTACGTGTAAATAACTTCGGATTTGCAAGACCAGAAGGAGTTTATTTATGTTGCCACACCGCCTGCAATCTTCTTGTCCGGAACTCTGTCCTGCCGATAGAGTCTAAAGCTGTCTATCGACGCGAGTGCACCAACGATATCTAGGTTCAGCCAAGATTCTTGTATGCAGTTGACACAAGTGCGTGGAGTGCGTGGAACAGATCCGACATTTTCGTAAACAGAATACGGTTGTTGGTGCTCGAAAATGCCGGAATGGACATCTTGGCCGGAGAGAGGCATTTAAGAATTGCCTGCTAGCCAGAACGAGTGCTTCTTCTGGATGGCTTAAAAGATCATTGAGGTACAACAGTGCATGATCCCAGTCCATAGTGAAAACCAATGGGGTTTTTAGACAGCATTAAATCCGACCTATTGTAGCGGCGAACGGAGACCATAATGAAATTAGGAATCCGGCAAGAAATCAACGAAATTACTATAACACTGAATTGTATTACAGCCATTCAAACTGCACGCAAGATTCCAATTCTGATACTGGAATGTTGCTACCCGTTAGATTTATAGCTTTGGTGATTTTTGATATTATCGTAACAAGAAACGGTCAAACTTCGTTTGATTTCAGAAGCTGGTGGCAGTGAGTCTGTTCGGAGACCAAGCAGTTCTCTGCCTACAGCTTGTCTCAGCAGTTATGCGTGTAAACGTTATACTAGGGGAGAAGGTTCCAAAAACTATGGTTGCAAAGGCTTACCCGACAACGATGAAGCCTATCGTTGCATACGATCGGGATCCTCGGTAGACTAGCGAGCACTCAAGCCGAGGGAATCTATGAGTGACAAAAAGAGGGCACAACACAGTCGCTTTGCACAATAAAAGTTAATATCGATTTCGTTCCATCTACTCCATGGCGTGCCAGAAGTTAAGTGAACAAATAAGTTTTCACCAAAAACGTTTTATGGCTGAGGGCAATAATGAGCCGACGTTTTGGTTGCCACGGTAAACCTTCAGGACCGTTTAAAATCTACTTTAAAATAGTACCGAATCACATGACTCGACATCATTTTGATTCAGTACGCACATCCTTCGTAATGTGGTACACATTTCGTGCTTATGACATTGTCGTTGAGATGAACAGTTCCTTCTGTTTTCGCAGAATTAGTTTTGATCGTCGATTCGCCGTCGCTTCGGCAATTTGAATTGGTAGGGGATAGAGTCACAGTAAGTCCAATCGCTCTACCAAACTTCTCCTATTGATTAGACTTTTTGAACAGATGGATCCGGTGACTGAACGTGTGGTTCACCATCATTGACGGCCTGACCTCGCCGACTGGCATATGGCAAACTGGATTTTGCCAAAAGTGAGTTCGACACTTTACTTGATAGTAGCATCAGTCCTCCTTCTAAAATTCCTTAAACCTGGCCGCTTAACATGGTTTTAAAGAAAGATGAGGTCATCTGTCAGACATGAGTCGACTGTCTTCCACTCAACGGTTATCTTGTACTCCACCTACACAACATCACAGCATCACTTAAAGACACAGCTGTGTTCATTTAAGCCAGTTTGGTGCTACTGTATCACCAGATCCCAGTTGTCGGTAAACATTTCGAGAAAACTGTTGTCACGACACCTTGTGGTTTATTCGGGTTCCCACGCATGCTATTCGGGTTTTGCAATGCTGCTCCGTCATTCCAGTTTCTTGTCCACTCCTTTATCGGTGATTTATTATCCCGTCATTAGATGTAGATGAACATATTCAATGCTTGACGTTGTTGTTCCAGTTCCTATCCTACCGTCCAATAGTAATCACTCCCAATAAATTTAAACTCGGCGACGGGATCACTATTAAAACTATTAAAACTAGCGTGGATAAAGTGGGAGCTGGGTAGTTCTCAGTCAACGACCTAATGCATTTCTGGGGCTTGCAATCTTTTATCATCCTTGCTCACCTCACGCGGCTGATCGCTTGCTCCCATTAACCGACCCACTTCTTAGTGATCCATGCGAGTTAACGCTTACGGACACCGCAAGAGCTAACCATGACGAACCTCAGTTGTCATAGGCGGCTACTGGTACGAAGAGCAGTTTGTTGATCAAATGGACGTCGCCTCGTTAAATGGTGTTCGATATTGGTGCCAAACTTTCGTGATGCGATCATTACTTGTCCAGCATATAACGCTGAACGATCCTGGGGCCATCGGAAAATTTTCACGAAAATCGCAGTGAACGCTAGGAAATCTGTCTGTGAAGTTGTCTTTGCTCCGTTTTTGGTTACGGAGAATGATATACGGTAGTCGTTTACAAGACGCTCTATCATGATGTAGCGCACAGAACAACAACCAAGCGTGAGCATAGTTGCAAGCAAGTGAGAATTATGGGGGGGTAAAGGTTTTAGTTTGCATAGCAATTCGTGGATATTGGTTCATAACCATTTATTCCACAGCAACCTAGCGGCTTAGGCTAACACCAATACCATACTACTGAACCATTGTATTGTGCTGTCCTTGTTGCAGTTAGAAAGAAAAAGAAAAGCTGTAAATTTTACTGGATAAGTCAGAAATTGCGATGTTGCTATTCTGGACTGTCAGTTTTGTGATTTTCTAAGCGGCACCTTGAATCCTTCTCGGAATAAATGCAATCCCACCGCAATTCTTACTTCGAATGGGGTTTCAAAACCAGATGAAGAATATCGAACTAGTGGATATTCATTCGAATTTTCACAGGTTGTTAGTTTCCTCCTAATTCCATACCCGCTCCTCAGGTTTGAAAACTTCAGCTTCCATGATCGGGAGATTAATTTTTAAATGACATCCGACGAACTAAAATTGTTAGCAACCTTTTGGAGCTGTTAACAATGGAGCAGCAAATCATTCTGCAGCAAGCTACTCACTGTGACCAAGTTCAAATAGATCACCAGTTTTCGACTAAGTTAGCAGTGTGCAAGTAAATCCCAAAATATCCCCTTGATTTTGAATACTAATAGAATAATATGGCCCGAATGATTAAAGTCGGACGTGACTGGAATTCCAGGGAATGGGAGGCTTCCTTTTTATCGCAAATATATAACTATTTAAAGTCTTGCACAGTCACGAATTAAAAGCTGATAATTCTGAAACATTGCTGCAGTGTGCATCGGGACGTCTTAGAAGCAGAACAGAACTGTCCCATGGCAATAACCAGTGTATCTATTATCATATAGAATAGTGTATCCTCGGTTAATCAACCCACTGCACGTGCTACCAGGGAAGGAGTGTCAAGGACACGTGGAAGCCCCGTTAAAATTTACTAACTTTCCAAACAGCCGGCTTTGACAGCTAGAGTATTTTGCACAATTTAATACTACTCGCATTTAACGCAAGAGGTTTCTCGGTTTCATTGCACACACCGCGTTGCCAATTTCACCAATCATTTCTCTGCACTTTTCTCGTTCTCATTTTTATATCAAAAAGGCGGTCTCAGCAAATGTTGAATAATTGCTGAGTTTTTAGTTTATGTTCAACATAAATTGAAGAATGACCTCTAATATCACTCCGTTAGTTGGTTGGAAGCCACTGCATGTCCGAATCTGGTGGGCTGATTATGAAAGCCTTTTTCCTCGAGGCAATCCTGCGTGCACCACAGAATTATTTTGTTTGTGAACAAAATGAAAATACATCGAGCGCTTGGTGCATGTTGTGCACTTGTTAACTGCTGATTCTGAGAGAAGTCTTAAACGGTTTCAACATCAGAGTAATCCTCTGCACTGGCTGGTTTGACTGAATGTCAGCTTCCTGGAAAATTTAGACCCGAAAATCGGTTTGCTTTCATCTTGCCATTCCAGTTGACTTGTTTTGACTGCTCCCCCTGTCGTATCAGCCATATATCAGATCTTTCGTTAAGTACCCGCATGATAGTACTAGTGAAATTAAACCTGATTCCAAGGATGTAAGTCACATGAATCGAACCCACAACCGATTTTCCCTACGTGCATCAACAAGGTCGGAATCGATTACGTTCACTTTTCACTCAGCGTCAGAAAATCCCATCTGGACCATGTGACCGACGGAGAGCAGTGCTGTTCCATTATAACAGGGAAAATCACCCATATGGTCGAATCTAGAAAGAATTACCAATTCGTTTTCCTTTCTCCGAAAATGTTTAAGATCTTATAACACTTCGAATAGGAATTCGATGGCGATAACAATTTGTGTACAGCTGTGAAGCTGCCGAATCTGAAGTCACAAACGTTTATGTGGTTTTCATTGCATCAAGTTAAGTTACACAACTTTAAATTCGAAATCGGGTCAAGACAACCAACATTCTATTGTTATGTTATTCAAATAAAATATCCGTTGAAGATCTTTTAATTCTCTCTATTTTTCCAAGTCACTGACATACCATCTGAACTATTAACACAACTTTCGAAAAGACCGTCAATGCCCTGGCCCATTGCTGTATCATCTTCAGTCAGTCAGATTAATGCTTTGGACCTTGAATCGTTACAAAATTACATCTACCTTTTTCATCCCGTTATTTAAGTGCGTGTTTGACGATCAATGTTATTTCTACTCTCTAGAGTTGATCTTGTCAAATTTTCGCCTGCTAGTATGAGCACCAATTTACTGTAGTCATTCTATACTTTGGATTTAGTTAGAACATAAGCCGGCCATATCCATAAATCTAAAAACTGAGGCATTTCCCTTCCAAATGGTCTACTGCTGTTTCCTCTCATTGATTTGTTCATCCTGGCCACTTAATTACTCTCCAGTAATTCTTTATGGTCTACCTAAAAAGTACTTCGATCTGCTTCATTGCCAGTCTTTCTGCTGGCATTCTCACAAGACAGCAAAATCAAACAATCTACGTACCGTTAGGAGAGAGGATTTTCATGACTGCCCGTGTTCAAAGCGACGCACAACTCAATAGGTAATTTATTCTTATACTGAACTTACTAATCGCACCAGCAGACGTAAGTGAATTTGCAGCCGTGCTCACAAACACCTGTATCCGCATAATCCTAACCATAATACTGCTACCTTTATTTTGCGGTTTGGTTTATTTGATCTTTATAAACGTTCGATATTTGGCTAGTTAATGAATTACCAAAAACTGATTACCCGTCATGAGATGAGCAAATTTCGTCCACTTTTTGGTGTCGCCTAGTTGACTGACCTGCATCCTTTTGGACATAATGAATCACATTAAATGAACACTAAAAGAACTGTTCGTGAAAGTTTATAAACAATGAACATAGTCCACCATGTGATATCATCGCTCAACTCACCATAAAGAAACCATGGAAGCACTGTACAGCTGTTTCATCCTTGTTAGGAATTATCAGCAGTGCATATGGACCGCGCCCGAACTGGGACACGCGAACCCGAACAAGGACGAACGATTGTGAGTCGAACGCCTTAGCCATTACGCTACCGGGCAGGCTGTGAACGGTTTGTTGAACTTCACCACATCATGTTGCACCTATCCGAGTTGAGCGATGATATCACATGGTGAATTATTTCATGTAAACATTCAATCTCCTACTACTAAAATGTATCAATGAACATAGTCATCTGATATTGAAGCCGAAAGCTGATTGGTCAGAACAATAGACGGGGTCGGGAACTAATTTATCAAGTGCTGACATGCAAAATTCCAATGTATGCTAAACCAAGCAGCGAAGACACGTGATCTGCCATCAGTAGAAACACCGCACTAATTCGTGTCGACCGTTGTCGACACAGCCAAACTAGCACAAGAGGGTAACAACAAATCGTCATTTGTTGAATGTCTGCCTAATGGTCTCGATAAATACTTGAATAGAGACGATCTGCAGCAGCTGATTTGCACACCTAAAGGGCTTCTAATTAAATTAACACCGGCCTTTAAAATGTTACCATTTTCATTATCCGTTTGTGTAATCGAATTGAAAATGCTAGGCGGTTTCTTAAAAGTGTAGCTGATGCCCGATTCCTCCTTGAATTTGGTCTGGTGCGGTTCAATTAAAGTGTCTACCGAGGTGAGCATAAGTCCCCAACCCGGTTACCTGATCATCAGTTATCCCATTTTCTGCTGAAACTTTTATCATGCTATTTCCTTTGTTATTGATAAGACAAAATCGGTCTTTTTCACGAAAGGGGTTCCCGGTGAGCTGAAGACCTCAAACCGGTTAAATAATCGGCGGCTGGCGGGTGCGAACTCTCGTCCTTCAAGTCCAAACACCCTGAATTCGACCACTAGATAACTGCCGATTCATGCGATGTGGTAATCATAATATTGCCTTTTCGGAAGATTTATATTAGATAATTAATTAGCAGTAATCTTAGGCGATCTTTTTTACAAAACAATTGTAACATTTTCATTGTGTTGTCAGCTGGGGATTTCGAAAGTAAATATTCTGTGACAATCAACTGTCTATGCAAAACTCTCGACTTAACGAATCAGATATAGTCAACATAATATAAAAGCCTTTCAAAAATTAGGCTGACAATTATACGATGTCAGTGTAACCGAGCCAACCTCAGCCGACACGATAAGGCTGCGGCACAATGAACAAATTTCAATTAAGATTATCAACGAGTCGTGTTTGCATTGCGTGCTTTGAGGTAGTCCTATATTCCTCGAATTTTTAAGCCCAGATAAACTAAGATCACACTTTGTGCCCCCAAAAAGTCGCTCTTCAAACATTTTAGATATGGGAGACAAGTTTTTCGATACGTGAATCCCAGCAGAAAGTAAAACAGAGCTGCACTGTACAATTTATATTCACACTGGTTTTACTGTCTTATCAGGTCCATGCTCTAGATTTCACAATGTATTTATTTAAAATAAGTTAAATTACCGGTAAAATAATTGAAATTTACATAAGCCTACCAGGGTATCACCAAAGAAACAACTAACTCTTTCTGCTTACATGGATTAGGCTCACATCGTTAGGTCATTTTCGCCTCAGTAAATTGCAGTAAAAGTGAATTCATGGTCAACAGAATCACGAAAAACAGAAATTCTGTCGAAACGATTTTTTGTCCCTAACAACCTTAGACGTAAATAGTCTCAATGTATGATATCACCGAGTTGCTTCCAGTTCCACTGATTTACTTCGCCCGAATTTGTAGAAGTCACAACGGAGATGTTTAAATTACCAAAATCAATAAACTGGGCTTAATGGTTCAGCTCTTCTGCCGTCAATAATGCTCAGTTTGCCGTTTAGTTATTTTAAACTTGTGATTTATCTGTTTTTCCTTCAGCTCGCATCATCAAATGGGCCGTTGAGACTGATCCAGCTCGAAGTAAGTGAAGTGGGTTAAATTTTTGTGAATTCATTGAAATTCTTTCAAAGAATCCGAGGTTTTCTGAGCAACTTGTTTCTTTTTAGGTAACACAAACTGTCAAGAATGCATTTTTCCTCTACGCGGCTGAAGTTCATAGAACATTCCGCCACCGTTATATTTGATTCCTTCAGACGAGAAAACCACATAAAATTTCTTAGTTCAACAGTGAAGCGTGATTCGTTTTGGTCTTTGCATACTGAAGTCGCAGTATGGAAAGTGTATCGTTTGTCTTATCAAATTAGGAGACAAGTGAAGCGTGGGTTCTCCACAATCTGTCACTTTTTTGGAAATCAGTGGATATCGTTTATCATCCTACATTGATCGCTCACCATTTTTCATAATTTACTAAAGACGTGCTCTCAAATTTCTGCCCATAAGCTAAAGAATTTCCAGTCTTGTCTCGGGTGTAGCTTTTATGATCTTTTCCTGAAACTAGTCATTAGCCACTTATCAACATCCGCAGCGTTTTATTGTGAAATTTTCTCGCAAATTCTAAACTAATGCGTTATAAACTCTCTCGCTTGTTCAGTTCCACAAGCGAATCCCATCCAGGATGAAACCTTCACGCAAATTGTCCTTATGCAGAAGTTTTCTTGTTCAGTTTCTAGCATCTGTCTTAGCAACCAGTATGAACATTTTATCCGAATTATCCCGTAAGTTTGAGATGTTTGTATGGCTACGAAACAGTTGCCAGTATATTAGGGCCAATAGGCAGTGTGATATATATCAAGTAAGACCCAAAGCAATGAACTGGAAGCTAGTAAATAAAATAAAAATATCACGTAGACGCATGATTAGGCAAACTTTCCATTTTTATATGAATGGAATATGGTTTAACTTACCACATTTTTAACACCGCACATTGAGAAAACAGCAAGCGAATCAGTTCAAGTTTTATTACTGTAAAGACTTAAATGAACTGATGTCCCCGGTAATGTTTCACTCCTTTGTCTTTTGGGCACAAACGGCGCGGAATGGGGAAATAGCCGGAAGGATGATTCGGTGGACTGTGGAGCCGACTGGGGTGACCAATTTACGGACATGAATATAAGTTGTGCCTTTCTCACTTCAAAACTAACCTCACATACAGTAATGTGGTCTGTAAATTAGAAAAATTCTGTTTCAAGCCAGAGCAACGTACACTGGGAATCAATTGGTGTTTTGTTTCTGTTCGACCACTGTTGTTGCTTTCTCGCAACTCCAAAACAAAACATTGATCTTGCAGGCATGAGGGAAACTTCACGCTCTGGAACACCTCACAACCTAATGGCTTGAAATGCGTTAGCAGCAAACCATTCCTTACTGATTAAGAGCAAAAGTAATCGATAGGCCCGGAAAAATCGAACGATAGCAACAAATAAGGAATTTTTTGAAACACTGTCAGGAAAGATTTAGTCGTTTTGTTCACACTTGAATACTTACTCATTGCATCACAGAATAATCCATGTATTCCCTGCATCATTGTATCTCGTCCTAGGTATTCCTTGTTTTCATCCCATAAATATCCTCGATAAGCGAGTGACTACGATGCCAACTCTGATTTGCTGTCACTAGTAGCAGCAATGGATTGTGCAATAACACAGGAAAGTAGCATTGACCAGTCAACCTACATGTTGGAGCATGAAATCGCTTTTTTGTTCACAATCCAGTTCAAAGCTCGAATTCTTGTAAATGGATCGAGAATTCTTACCTGAACTGTTGGCGGAAAATAAAAGCATTGCCGATAGCCCAATTAAGTTGATAAACCAACGAATTGTGTTGTTGCCGTTACACAAAGCAAAAAATAAAGCGTTAGAAAAATGGTAGTTACCATTGACGACTGAGTTGATTCTCAGTGAGTAAGCCAAGAATCATCTTCAGAACCAGTACTAAATAGAATGTTGCTCGGGCAGTTCTCATTTTTGCCCTTTGCTTTTTTCCAGCTGGAAATTTTCCAAAGGTCACCGGACTTGCTGTCCTTTGTACTATACTTCATTTTTGATCACCTCTTGCAAACACTTAGTTCTTCACAAACGTTTTGTGAACAGAAACCAAACTGACGATGAATAAATTTCTCCATTTACAAGCCTACTTTGCACTAGCAGATTCTTTGGATAATGGAAAAGTTACACATGCTCTCATGTCACTGTAACAGTTTGACAGGCAAACAAAGGCATTTGTTTATAGCCATTCTCATCAAAATGTTTGCATCACGCTCAATTATTGATAGTGAATAAAAATTGTTCCTACAGCAACGGCAGCTAGTTGAGGAGTGGCAGATATAAGTAGAGAGGAGATACGGTGAAAGAATAACACCCCAAAGCACTCCTGATTTGTCAACCAACGGTTTTGAAGTTTAGCCGTCCATTCGTGTGCACTGGGTTCGGTTAGTAAAGTAATGAGACAGCCATGCTAATAAGGGTCTGAGGCAACCAAATATTCCCAGTTTGTCAAGTAGAAGAGACCGTGGGACAGAATCGAATACCGACGAATAGTCCAGGAAGGCTCAACGCACAGATTTCATCGGTGTCTAAGGGCTTATAAATGCAGTAAATAAGGGAGATGAGAGCGTCCAAAGTGGATTTATAATTAGATTTATAAGCAAACTGAGAAGGGTTGTCAGGAGGATTCATAGAAGAACATAGGCGCTTAAGTATAGCACGCTCTGCCGGTTTAAGACCAGAATATGTTGAGGCGATGGGACGAAAACGTTTTTCTAAAGCAGTAAAGCTGCTAGATTTTGGAATTGGAATAATAGTGACGGGTCTCCAGCAGTTTGGGATAGAAGATGAACTTAATGATGAGTAAAGCAGAGGGGTGAATGCATCCGTCAGGGCCACAGTACCATGCCTTAAAAGGGCTGAGGACAGACTGTCAAGACCAACCCCTGTGATAATTTTGGTGGTTCGGAGAAGGTTGATCACCTGTTCCCTAGAAAAACATGTAACTGTCATATCATCACCCTGTCCAAATGTGACTGGGGTATAAGTGGAAGGACAGATGAAAGCACAATTGATGCTGTCGACATCCGCAGAACATTTCACTTTTCTTTTTCTTCCCACACAACAGTCGAATGCCTTCCCATAGGAACCGGTTGTTGTTACCACTCAGGAGTTGGCTGGTGAATATAGTGTCGATGCGTTTGATTTCAACTTTTATTAGGTTGGTAATTTGCCACACATCTGAGTTACTACGGGATTTGTAGAAATGCTCCTTACGCCTCCTTAGAGATTTCATTATCTGGGAGGAGATAAAGCCATTTGAGACGAATAGCGTTTCTAAGGGACAAATGTATATGGTTCTGGCGTTTGGACGTGAAGGTCGCGGGTTTGAATCCTCCCACCGACGGCCAACTTCCCCAATTGGCAGCCCTTTTTTGGCCGCGGCCCTCTTTCTGAGAAATAATGTAAACTGTTATTTCATTAATAAAGGAAGTAAAAGATAAAAGATGAAGAAAGAAAAGGCAAGAATAAATGCTAGAAAAGAATCAGATGTTGTGAGTTAAAAGAAGCAATATATAAGTTCGTTATGATTGTACTGGTATGGCGAGAAAACCTAGGATTACCCTTTTACGAGACAGTCAATTCCGTTTAGCAAGTACGTGTAAATAACTTCGGATTTGCAAGACCAGAAGGAGTTTATTTATGTTGCCACACCGCCTGCAATCTTCTTGTCCGGAACTCTGTCCTGCCGATAGAGTCTAAAGCTGTCTATCGACGCGAGTGCACCAACGATATCTAGGTTCAGCCAAGATTCTTGTATGCAGTTGACACAAGTGCGTGGAGTGCGTGGAACAGATCCGACATTTTCGTAAACAGAATACGGTTGTTGGTGCTCGAAAATGCCGGAATGGACATCTTGGCCGGAGAGAGGCATTTAAGAATTGCCTGCTAGCCAGAACGAGTGCTTCTTCTGGATGGCTTAAAAGATCATTGAGGTACAACAGTGCATGATCCCAGTCCATAGTGAAAACCAATGGGGTTTTTAGACAGCATTAAATCCGACCTATTGTAGCGGCGAACGGAGACCATAATGAAATTAGGAATCCGGCAAGAAATCAACGAAATTACTATAACACTGAATTGTATTACAGCCATTCAAACTGCACGCAAGATTCCAATTCTGATACTGGAATGTTGCTACCCGTTAGATTTATAGCTTTGGTGATTTTTGATATTATCGTAACAAGAAACGGTCAAACTTCGTTTGATTTCAGAAGCTGGTGGCAGTGAGTCTGTTCGGAGACCAAGCAGTTCTCTGCCTACAGCTTGTCTCAGCAGTTATGCGTGTAAACGTTATACTAGGGGAGAAGGTTCCAAAAACTATGGTTGCAAAGGCTTACCCGACAACGATGAAGCCTATCGTTGCATACGATCGGGATCCTCGGTAGACTAGCGAGCACTCAAGCCGAGGGAATCTATGAGTGACAAAAAGAGGGCACAACACAGTCGCTTTGCACAATAAAAGTTAATATCGATTTCGTTCCATCTACTCCATGGCGTGCCAGAAGTTAAGTGAACAAATAAGTTTTCACCAAAAACGTTTTATGGCTGAGGGCAATAATGAGCCGACGTTTTGGTTGCCACGGTAAACCTTCAGGACCGTTTAAAATCTACTTTAAAATAGTACCGAATCACATGACTCGACATCATTTTGATTCAGTACGCACATCCTTCGTAATGTGGTACACATTTCGTGCTTATGACATTGTCGTTGAGATGAACAGTTCCTTCTGTTTTCGCAGAATTAGTTTTGATCGTCGATTCGCCGTCGCTTCGGCAATTTGAATTGGTAGGGGATAGAGTCACAGTAAGTCCAATCGCTCTACCAAACTTCTCCTATTGATTAGACTTTTTGAACAGATGGATCCGGTGACTGAACGTGTGGTTCACCATCATTGACGGCCTGACCTCGCCGACTGGCATATGGCAAACTGGATTTTGCCAAAAGTGAGTTCGACACTTTACTTGATAGTAGCATCAGTCCTCCTTCTAAAATTCCTTAAACCTGGCCGCTAAACATGGTTTTAAAGAAAGATGAGGTCATCTGTCAGACATGAGCCGACTGTCTTCCACTCAACGGTTATCTTGTACTCCACCTACACAACATCACAGCATCACTTAAAGACACAGCTGTGTTCATTTAAGCCAGTTTGGTGCTACTGTATCACCAGATCCCAGTTGTCGGTAAACATTTCGAGAAAACTGTTGTCACGACACCTTGTGGTTTATTCGGGTTCCCACGCATGCTATTCGGGTTTTGCAATGCTGCTCCGTCATTCCAGTTTCTTGTCCACTCCTTTATCGGTGATTTATTATCCCGTCATTAGATGTAGATGAACATATTCAATGCTTGACGTTGTTGTTCCAGTTCCTATCCTACCGTCCAATAGTAATCACTCCCGGTAAATCTAAACTCGGCGAAATGAAAGTGACTCTCCTCGATCACGAGAGCACTTGTGAGGCTACTAAATCTAGCGCCTGCACCTGTGCTGAACAGTAACGAGATTTGTCGTAATGGAACATACAGGCAAATGTCTCCATTGCTGTTATTGCCCTAAAAGGCAACTCGCTCTGAAAATTCAGCCCAGTGCCTGTTCAGATATGGACTGTACTTCCATTATACTGTACTGTCCATATTGCCGCACTCTTTCAAAAATTCAGGTAACGCTGTATTAACAAAAACTGCTTTTTTTTCTCCTGATTTTATCGATTTCAATTTTTCTTACGGCAAGCACCAACTCCGCGCTGACCAAATAGAGACAAGAATGGAGCCCTTCGATCAAAATTCATGTTCGCAAAGCTAAAAAGACAGTGCGGATGTTAATATCTACAAATGCCGAACAGGTGCGACTAGTTTTCAGAACTTTGAATACCCATGTGAGTTCCCCACGGTGACAGCCACGTAGTCTCCCGTTCTGAGGGCGGCAATTTCTGGCCAATGCGGCCACCATGAAAAATATAAAGATTCTCACTCAAAGTGAGACAGAAAGCATCAGGTTAAAGTAAAACTAGATTTGTTTGTGTTTGTATATAAATATATATATATATATATATAGTTTTTGTTCCATTTTTAACAACAGCTCACTAACGTACGACACTTTTAGTGTTAGGGCTGCGGCCTTTGGATGGCTCGAGATAAGCCATAGAACCAATGCAACAATATAAATAGAATAATTCGAAATGGTGTATTCGTTTCGCGTGTATTTTTATCCGTTTCCCTTTCGTGTCGAATTTACCTGATCGCTCATTATTACTCGGTGGTGGCCAAACGGATAAGGTCTTGGTATTTGGACGTGAAGGTCGCGGTCAGCTTTCCCATTTGGCAGCCCTTTGCTGGCCGCAGCCCCCTTTCTGAAAAATGATGAACACCGTTACTTTATCAATAAAGGGAGTAAAAAACATAAAAGATTTAAAAGATTTTGGAAATTCCTAACTGTGAGAGAATATAAGCATGGACGGAAACAAAACCAGGCTGAATTTCCTGGTGCCTAAAAAATCAACCATCACATCGCTGCTTTCAGCTTTGCCTGGACAGTACAACAGCGAGGACCGTGAATTAACCATTACTTTTACTCAATGAGTCGGAACAGTAATCACCAGAATCCTTAAGAGTTCATAAAACACTTAAGATTAGACGTTTTAAACGCACTAAAGTTGAGCTCATTGGCCATGTCTTTTTAAAAATTCCGTTTGTTTTTGGATATTACGAATAAAGTTTTAGATGACCTCTTCCTTGATGTCTTTTTATTCTTCCTCCTTCTCTCCTTCTCCTTTTTTCTCTCTCTCTCTGGTCAGATCAACCATCATTTCCCGGTTTGTTGTGCTGGACCTATAGTTTCGGCAAGACTTCCAAATTCGACTATTGCAAATACTTTTATTGTCATTCTAACGATTTAACGAAACCCTCAACGGAATGTGCAAGTGCATCGTTACGCTACACAGCTGACCAGCTGATATCAGTGTACCGTGTGAATATCCATTCTTTCATCATGCATGTCGCATAGCAGAATGAGATCATATTAACTGTTTATCGCGAGCCAAGCTATCCGCTTACTAAAATACCGTTTTCTTTTTCATGTATCTCACTTAAGAAATTTAGGCAACAGGCTATTCTGATTTGAACTATTCTAATCGCTGACTCAGACAAAAGCTATTCTCTTTCTCAAGTTAAGCAAGCTTCAGCCCACAACATAATTTGGCTTATTTGTGAAGTTGTTGGAATTGCAGATCCCGTCTCCCGGTGTTCTATTTGAGGAACAGCGTCCAGCGCTCTCTACCTGGTGCCATCGAAAATGTCCAGTTCACCTATCTGTGACTCAGGCAATCGAAGGACACACTGACCAGTCTGCTTCTCTATCTCTTCGAAAGCGTCCAGTTAGTTTTACTTAGTTTGCAGCAGTTGTCATTGTCGTACCGTGACTTGACGGGAGGTTATATCGATGTATGTCTTACGGGCCCTTGTTTTTCACTAGTTACCGCTTGGACTTCATCGTGTACTGTCGCCATAGGATTCAATACAACAGTGGTTTAAGTAATTAACGCCTCATGAGGTTAAATAGTTTTGGTGCATTGGAATTAATGAACTTTCAGAATATTTCTGTTTAAGTGAGCGGCCAACGAATGAAACCCCTTGTTTTAACTTTCGGCTTGAATCCTATACACACTGTCATAATTGACAATGAAACTGTGTGTAGTTGCGGCAGTATTACAAACCGAATGGAGATTTCATGCGCGTTGTCATGGGATATGATGCATTCTCATCAATTACTCTTGCAGTTGAGCGGGAGAAACATTCGGCCAGTTTATTTAGATAATCTAATTGTATGATCACTGAAGGGGAGATTGCTGAAGGATAGAAATATAAGACAAAAGATATCAACTTCCGAGGTCAGGATCTAATCTTTCCGCCACAGTTAACAAGAAGTTGACGGAGTTGATATGAGTATTTCGTTAGGATGCAAACTGTCAGACAAGTTATCCGTCTATCAAATAGATCAATCATAGAAATAGACCACATAAGTATCTTGGTCTGGGGAACATTTTAATTTCACAGATTCACCTCTAGTCGTAAAAAATCTGTCCCATTATCACGCTAGCTGACTGACCGTATAAACTATACCAACCAATGAAGTGACTTTTGTTGATCAAGGTATGCACGCAAGTACTGTCCGGCCGAGCTTATTCGCAAGTCACTAAAAGGTGACCCGTTATGGTGCCAGTCTACAGGGGGAGTAGTTTTGTTGGTTAACAGGAATGCACTGCCCTGATTCACCGACCCGAGCCTGTCGATCTCAGTGGGGTTCAAACCCACCCATAAACGACACCCAGATGAGAGGCTAAGACATAACTCTGACTGGCCGCCTTGTAGACGCAGGCTACTTCGAAGTCAAACCGCACTATCTCATTAATTGAACCCAGATTCCTCATCCCACTAGAGTAAACTTTTCATGATTGAGTTACCGCGGTAGGATTTCCCAAAATATTGGCCATCCGCATGCAGTTGTGTTTGACTGTTTCGCGGGGTTGGCCAAGTATACATTCGGCAAGTCAGAAACTCCCGGCCAAACTTCAGCACGGGATAGGTCAATTGCGTATATCGTGAAGCCCACCTATTACAACTATCGCTTATAAAGCAACCTAGGTATGGTGGTCAGAGATGAAACAGCCACTGGTCAAGACGCCAAATCAAGATATCAGGTCAGTTCTAAGAGTTTAGAGCTCAATGTTCCATATAGAAATAAACGAGAAAGGTAAGTGCGTCACTGAGTAATTTAACCCGTTCTAGTATGGGTAAGTAGGGCAAGGAAAATAAAGATGAAGTTCTCAATCCAACCAGCAAAGTCCAGACCACCTATAAAGCGTTACGTAAAACCAAACAACCAATACCAGATTGGTTTACTCCAATCCAAACACCAAATTGTTCAGCCTTTTTGGAGTTCTCGGACACTTGCCAACATAATCATAATCTAAACAAGCATTACGAAAGCAGTCAACGAATTTCCTTCAACTATGTTTTGGCTGTTTACCCAAAAATTTGCTGCCCTAAAAGATTGTTTTAATTTCGAATCATATGACATTTATAGTTTCAGTATATGACGCCAGATTCATGCAAAAAACCAATTCTTTTCACTATTTAACTACTGAAAACATTGTGCCATTTAAGTGAAAAATATGATGGCACTATACACTAATTGCCACACAACAGCTGACAACTTTGCTGGCCACGATTTGTCTGTCTTTTGTCGAACATTGCATATTCACATAAGTTTGACTGCAGATAGGCTGTCCACATTAATACTGCATTTTTATAGAAAATTTTAGTTCAGCCATGGATAACTATTTCTCAGATGATGCCTCCTTTGGAACCGTTTGTTTATTTGTGCGTGTGTGCGCGCGTGTTTCGGTATCACGTTGATCATGTTGATCGTCTTTTGACGACCAATAAATATAAAGTGTACCCGGGTCCGAACTTAGTTCGGGTGCTTCGAATAGTCGAAGCTCCATGTGTTTCGTTCACTGTGAAAGTTCACAACATCGTTGTCGACTGAGAATATAGCTTCTTAGTAGTAGGAGATTGAATGTTTACATGAAATAATTCACCATGTGATATCATCGCTCAGCTCACCATAAAGAAACCATGGAAGCACTATACAGCTGCTTCATCATTGTTAGGAATCATCAGTAGGGGTCAATCGCTGTGAGCTAACGGACAGTAACCGTGCAAATCGGTGACGGATAGGTGCAACATGATGTGGTGAAGTTCAACAAACCGTTCACAGCCTGCCCGGTAGCGTAATGGCTAAGGCGTTCGACTCACAATCGTTCGTCCTTGTTCGGGTTCGCGTGTCCCAGTTCGGGCGCGGTCCATATGCACTGCTGATGATTCCTAACAAGGATGAAGCAGCTGTACAGGGCTTCTTTATGGTGAGTTGAGCGACGATATCACATGGTGAATTATTTCAATATAGCTTTTGTCGACCTTTTGACTATTTCGCGTGACTTTTCTCAGAATAGGTTTCACGACCAACCTAGAATCACGTGATTGCAAAACTTTCTTTGAAAACGATTACTTGAACTAATCGACAGGTCGATAAAAGTCACGGATAAAGATTTGCACTGATAAAACAACCTTTCACACTCTTGAGCACTCAATGTCTTCTAATGATTTAACTTACTGAAAAAAATTTGTGACAGAGCAACTTAACACCATAGCAGTAGATGAGTTAATAATTTGTTCTAGGTAGTGGATCTAAGCAGCAGCTTTGATATTGAATCAACCAGCCGTATTCCTTTCTGAGAAAACTGTTGCTCGCACTAAATGATGTGAACCAATGAGAGTAAGTTTATCGATTTCAGTCTTCTGATGAACAGTCGATTACCTTTTGTGCACTTTGACTCCATGGATGAACATCCAAATTAGCAGTGACCAGTGAAGTCAGATTTTACATGGTTAACTGTTCCATTTCAATATATAATATTGTGAGAAACGCCAACATTTGTGCAGGTTTCCCTTTTACTTTCACTAATGCGTCCTTGAGGCACGCTTCAGTTAACAATGACGTGAAAAAATAAGTGAGGACTTTTATTTGCTAATTGAATATCTGACACTCAGATGGTTCTATCTGGGAGCCATCTAAAAACGTACATTACGAAAGTTAGAATTACACTGTTCTATAACCATCGACAAGCCATGAATTGATACATATTCCCCAACTACAATCGATCAACTTCGCAAAAAGAAAAAAAGAATCCGATTTAGGTTTCCCCATTCGGAATACTCGCTAATTACAATCCAGCTGAAATGCTCATTTCTATCACGGTCGATTAACATGTACAAAAATGATCAGATTACTTGACCAAAATAACGAAGTCAGCGCCGATGCCTTCCGCAATTGCACGCTGATAACTATATCTCCCGGAAAAATGTAGAACTGTACATTAATTCGTAAAAATCACGTGAATCGTATGGTGAATATTTTGTTGGCCGGTACGCTCACAGCAGTCATGTACACAAAACTAGCACGGTCATCAGTGATCAACCCACCTGTCTATTTATGTGTCCATTAGCCCATTCATTCGTCTGCCTAATTAGCCGTCATGGCGTAAATTGGTCGAGAATTGTCGATTATTCTGATCCACATTTGTGGACCGAGCTTTTACTTCTTTCTGTGATAACTTTTGTACGCTGCTAGTCTGCTGTTCCACCAACACGATACGTTCTGCACAGCTGATCGATTCAAAACGATAGTCGTCCACTCTAGTTCCAGTCGGAGCTATCGAAGAGGTTCTCGTCGCGAGGTCATTCTCGGGATCTTAGCAAACANTAGGTGCAGGCCAAAAAGTCAAACACTCAGCGGCAGCTGCCACGCAGAACTCCATACCGAGTAAATATTGGTGAAATTGGACATCCTGGACTTCATTTGCTGTACTGGATACCGGCAGATCTGTTTCTGTGGATAATGGATACAATGAGACAGGCAAACCTCTGAGACATCAGCTGAAGAGTAGCCTGAGAAATGACGATGTGTAGTGATGGCTAGGCAGGTGTAACGTAGTGGAAAAGACTGCTGCCGTTGGCAATAGTCACAACATTTACTGAGCCACGAAGACCGAGTGTAAATGAGGTAATCGAAGAATCTTACCACATACTTATTCGGATAGAAGAGTCGGCTTGAGCGTTGGGGAGAGCGCTTCACAGAACAATATGGATACCCCACTGCCATGGTGAAACTTCCGCTTATGCCTGGATGTGAATCAGTGTAGATAGATACCAGTCCCTAATAAGAAAGGAGATAATCAAGCAGACGGGTTTTCTAAAAGGGCATAAGGCAGTTTCACCAAATGGTCTATCTCCATTCTTCTTCAAGGATGGCAGCGTGCTGTCAGCCTCGGAGATAACGAAACTCATGGGATTAATCTGGGAAATGAAACTGATCCTTAAGAAATCGTGGGAATCGATGGCATCACAAATGTACCAGAAAGGCGACAGGTCTTCGTGTAAAAATCGAAGAGGAAAAAGTTTGACAAGTACCACATCCAAGCAGCTCGTGGGCAGTATTATTCGCCGAGCGCCCAGCTCTTTCGAAGGATGTGCGCTTGAAAACGTCGGTTTCCGACCAAGTGGAGCAAATCGAAGCCCATAGGCCCACGTTTCATAAACCCACGATCTGTCTCTCCTGATTTGAAGGTGATGTTCGACTCAGTTGTGGCATTATCTCACTTAAAAATGTGCCAATGAAACCCATCTCAATTTTCTATTATCTTTGTTGGAACAACCGAAGCCGAGTTCATGCTTACGGTAATCTCTCACCTGAGTTTACCACGAGAAGTGATGTTCATTGCAGTTGCTCAATTTCACCTTTTCTTTTCAACTTTGTCATTGAGATGATCACGGGGATAACCCTATCCTCATTTGAGAATAGTGGCATAGATATTTGCTCAGACAGGAAACTGTCTGACTTCGAATATGCGGATGTTGTGCTACTGGATGAGAACCCAGATAAGCAGCAGGTATTTTCTTACTCGCCTGAACGATACTGTAGGTATGTTTGTGATGCGTTTCGCACCTTCAAATAGTGAAATTCTGTTGTAGGATTGAATTGACTCGAAGCCGAACATTGTCCTTGTAAGAGAAGAATTGGATGAAGTAGATTTGTTTAGTTGGATATTTGCATCTCGTTCGGTGGTCGTTTATCGAATGAATTATCTTCTCGCATACGAGAGATTCGATTGGTTTTCACCAATTTGAGGCATTTATGGGGTCGGTGTGATTTCCGGTTATCGATCAAAGGTCGAGTGTACACGGCAACAGTAAAGTTCGCCTTTCTATGCGGTCCTGGAACGTGGCCGTTGAAGGCAGATGATGTGCCCCGTTGTCTTCAAATTATTGGTAGAACATGGTGAGAGAATCTTGTGAGTAACTCTGAAGTTACGCGTAAGTTACTTGGCCGTAGGATTAAATGTTTAGAACACATTGAACGTTAGTAGGCTAAGTTGGTTGGGACATGTTTTGTCCATGCCCACAGAATGACTGCCTCGTTGTACGTTGATGTTCAAGGCCAGTATAGGTTGGAAGATAGATTAGGGTGGTCAGTCGGTGGCACGGGCAGGAGGTATGAAAACCTCAACTAGCGGACTGGCCCGTTGTAGGTTGAATTGAACTACGGGATAGGGGTCCACGGGATCCCCGCAAGCGATAGTTGCAGAGATCAGATGATATGGCTCAGCGTGACAGTCAGCGGTGTTCATGTATTCGAATTCCTCTCTTCTTCTGTGTAGTTGTTTAACTTGTTGTCTTAGAGTTGATCTGTCCCTACTTCTCGTTCAATTTTTTCGTTTTGAATGGATGGTGTTGTGAAGTAGCAACTAAAACCAGATCAAGGCAATGCGGGGTTTATTGTTATGAAATAGCTTAGCATGGCTGTGCATTTTAGCGATTTTCATTTACTGTGAACGAGCTCCTTCCCTTCCTGTTGTTATTCACCGTCCTTTTTTTCACTTTCAGGGTAAAATGAAGTTCCATAGGCCAATTCGCGGAGGGAGACACAAGTGGTGCGTTTGCAACTTTTGATCCCTCTAATTTGACTATAGTATATCGTCTTGTAAATCATTTAGAGTCAAATGTCTATACATAGTTCGGAATAATGTTTTCGTTATATCGCTTTTTAATCCTGGTTCTGTCTTGTCAAGTGTAGTATCTTCCATTTTTCATATGTCATTAAGTATCTTTACTGAACATATGCCTGTTGCTGTGCCTTCTTGGTGCTTGTATTCTCGAAGAAACAACCACGCAGAAGCCATCATATTCCCCATCTTATAGCAAATTGATTAACTGCCTCAGTTTCATTGGACTAACTAGAGGAGCCACCCGAACATTACCTCGACAAAGATCCGACAGCCTACTCAAAAATTTAGTTACTACCAAAAGCATCAATAGAGCCATTGTACGTATTCGTCAAAATGATACAGCGTCTTGACGTGTCATGACGGCTTGCTGCCTCCATGATCAAACTTGCTTTACGGGATGGCTAATCCCAAGCCGAATTGCAATCACGCCCAGAATGTCAATGGGTATAGGCCTGACGAAGTAGTCTCCCGGTCCTCTAGGTTGGGAGTTGATTTGAGCTGGCCAGTCATTCGGAAAACTGAATGGAAAAATAATCGATCTAAATAGATAGACATCCATCCAGCCACTCCTCGTTGCTTTGCTGATGGGTCTTAGTTATAACCGCAGGCTTTGTTTGGGAACTCTAACAGTGCTTCTTCTTAGCCACTGGACTCCTTAGCAGTACCCTTCCGTCATTCCCCTGAGTTATACGTCCACAAAAAATGGATCGTCGGACAAGATAACCAATACCCCGCTATTCATTGCTTCGAGTTTCCGTTCTGGGTTAGCGCCCCATTGCCTTGTGGGTCAGACCTTGGAGTCAACGAGTCCGGTTAAAGTTTCCAAAGAGAAATCCCTTCCGCGGTGTAAGGAGCGGCGAAGTACCGATAGCTCGAATACCTCCAACATCCTTTCTAAAGGGAACCTTTCTAATTTCCGTACTTCCGATTTAGGGATTATATGAGTTGTCACGAAGAGCTGCAGCTCGACGGATTTACCTGATGGCAGTATTAGGGGAAGAGGAAAAAATGGTTTGCAAGCGCTACCTAAACTTGAGTCTTCATTTTACTTGGGTGTCCTGAATGTCCGCATACTCCCCCCAATAACTAAACCTCTTGAACCTTTCAAAATAGATGCTGTGTCTCTGAAACTCTCATACAGAATTCCACTTCCGTGGTTATTCTTTGTAGCCCAGATACAACCGCATTCTCTCGTTTTACTCTTCGTGTGGTCGATGATCCAACTTCAATCACTCGCGGTCAAGCCGGCGTTGATACTGTTTTTGTCCATGTGAGCAAGAGATCCACTGTGAAACTGCATGTTAGTCAACAGCCGTTTCTTGCAGTTTACTTGTCAGTAGCAGTCCATTGATGCGTGGTTATTTGTTCGTTGTATCTACGTATGCGCCCACTGATTGCAGCGCTGCTGAAGCGAAAGATGGGTTCTGCCGTGGGATACTCCACAATGTTCGCTCAGCAGACATTGCGGTCATTGCTGGTGACTTTACCGTCCAAAATTGGTGCTTAACGAAACGGAACGACAGACATGTGGAAGATTTTCTGCCGTAGCCGATCTGAGCGACAACGGAGATTGTCTAATCCAGGTCCGTTATGACCACAGGCTTTTTCAGACGAACACAAATTTTTGTCATAAAAAGAGACGCCGGCTCACATGGAGCCCTTCTTCTCCTTCGTAGCGTGCGACTCAGATTGATCACATTGCCATCGACCAGTCGATGGCGGTCTTTCTGGCCCACACTTGTGGACTTCAGAGTTTGCTTTTATCTGCACCTGTTCTGTGGCCACACCAGCACAAAAACCACTTATCCACCACTCCACACCGCCGACTTTAATCCCAGTCAATACTCTAAGTGCAGTTGTCGTGCCCAAAGTCTAAGCGAACACTTGGAGCAGATCAAACAAGCTCTCCACTCAGCGGTAAATGTCACTCAAGGCCTCTTGCCAAGTAACCCCCAAAAATGATGGGTATCCTGAACTGTTACCGCACTATTAGGTACTCCCAGGTCTACCCCCTGAATCCAACATACAATGAGGCGCGCTGACCCCTCACACGTCAACTGACCAAGGGTTTGAGAAATGAATGGGAGCAGTGGTAGGTGAGAAAGTGTAGGAAAATGGAAGCAGCTGCGGTTATCGGAAATAGGTGTAACCTTAACCGACTGATTAAGAAAATGTGTCCACGGAAGCCAATCATAAGTGATTAAGGGATCCGACGGCACACGGATTCACTCTTAGAGCCCTCGGCCGGCGCGCTAGGCAGAACACTTGACAGAACATTTTAGGTAGCTCACAGCCACATTAGGCCCTCTAGTTATGCCTGCAAATCAACCAACGCAGGTGGATGCTAGCCCTCCTTTGGAAATGAACCTAATTAGGAAGATAGGTTTTTTTAATGCATAAGGCAGCGGGACCAGATGGAATTTTGCCTTCTGTCTTCAAGATTGCTAGCGAAATGTTAACATTGGAGTTAATAAAAATCATAGGATCAATCTTGGAAAGAGAATAGATTTCATAGGACTGGTGTGAGTCAATGATTATGCTGATTTACAAGAAAGATATTAGATACTCAGTGGATATCACAGTGGATTTAGTTTAGTGAGCATTGGATCCAAGCTGCTCGTGGGTATTATCCTCTGCTAGTTATCCAATCCTCGCGAAATGTAAATGATTGAGAATCAAGTCGGTTTCCGTCCAGATCAGGGTTGTATTGATCAAACTTTCACTTTGCGACACTTCCTAGAACATCGGTACATATTCCGCAGACCCCCGCTTTCTGCCTTTCTTGAGTTGAATTTGTAGCTCGACTCAGTCGATCATGCAGCTTTTGGTGGTCTCTAGTTGAACGACGTGTTAGAGAAATTCATTCCACTTATCCAGCCTGTGCGCGAGCAGCCGAAAATAAGTTGCCGCCTATGGCGAGTTCACAATGAGAAGTGGACTTTGTTTGGATTACCCTCTTTCATATTTCTTTTTTAACTTGGTCATTAAAATGGTTGTGGAGATAGCCGTATCCTCATGTGAGAATAGGTGCTCAGACAGGAGACTAACTTACTTGGAATATGTGGAGGTTGTGTTACTGAGTGAAGATCCAAGTAAGCTGTAGTTTTTACTCGATCATCTAAACGGTGGTGAAGATATGCTTGTCATGCATTTCGCAAGTTAGTAGTTCAAGATGCTGTTGCAGGATTAGATTGGCTCAAAGCCGAACTTTGCTTTTAACATGGGAGTAACTAGATGAGGTAGACAGATGTAGTTACTTAGCCAGTTGTATCTTACCTGGCGGTCGTATATCAGATGAGATGTCTTTGCGCTTGCAGAAGGCCCGACTTGTCTTTGATGAATTCAGGCATGTGGCACCGGCGTGACGTCTGACTATCGATCAAAGGCCGAGTAAACCCGACAGCATTGAGGTGGATTTTACTCTATGGTTCCGATACATGGCCCTTGAAAGCAGATCTGCGAAGAATTTTGGTATTTGAACACCGTTGTTTTAGTAATATCGATAGAATATGATGGGAGACTTCTGTGAGTAACTCAGAAGTTAGTCACTGCCTTCTAGGGTTCAGTTTTTAGAACAGGCACTGAATCAGAAAAACGAGGTGGTTGGGATAAGTTTTTCTGATGCCCACAGAACGATTGCCTTGTTGTTTGCCGATGTTCAAAAAAGGTAGTAGTTAGAGCATGATTCGGAATGACCAGTCGAAGGCATAGGTAAACAGCATGAAAGATTTAACCAGTGGACTGTCTCATGTAGGCGCATTTGGACTACTAGGTTGAGGTCAGCGGGATCCCCCGAATAAGTGGCTGGAGACAAATGTGATGCGGCTCAGTCTAACAGTCAGTGGCTTTTTGGCATTCGAAGCCATTCTTCTTCTACATTGCTATTTAACTTACTACTCTGCAGTCGATCATTCATTATTCGCCGTTTATTTTCTGTTTGAGCATATGATGCTGTGTGGTTGCAACCACAACCAGAACATGTTAGTTAAAGCTTAAGGGTTATTCGTAATGAAGTAAAATATTGCGAGTGTCAACCATTTTGTGAGTGAGGTAAGAGCAGCTGCATGCACAAATGAGTCCTTGTTATTCCCTAGTTGGGACAATTCTATTCCTTAAATAGACTTTATACCGTTGGCTGGGGTGTCGTATACACCCGGCGGATCCCCCTTATTGATGTCTCCGCCTATCTTCCGTAGCCCTTCTCTGGATGTTTCCAACTTCAAACTCACCTTGACCTCAAAAATACATCAAAGGGTCACTGGTCGGTGTCGATCCAGTTTGGATCACCTTAGTTCTGAAATCCGCCAGATGGTTCCGGAAGTTCCGTTATCTGAACTGACGCGGATCAGGAAAACAGGCTGTGCAACATTGATTGAATAACTACATAGACTTGCGCCGGTACTGCCTTATTCAGACAAAAGTCAAATCATTTTTCCATAAAGACATTTATTTAAATAATTGCGAACACTCTTCCAAGTAAGGGAGAGCGAGAGTTCTCTCGTATCTCTTCAACTTGTATGTTCTGTAAATACGTCCTCGGGTCTATAAAATACTTGCGTTGAGTTCTTATCGTGTTCGGAATTAGGCTGTGTTCCACTTTGCTTGGTACTATGTGGCTCACAATTCAAGTAACGCATCTATACTCCACCACAGTCATACATCTTTGAGCGAATTTTCATTATCCGACTTAACAGTACCGTGTCATGTATCTTTGTACTTGACGTATATCACGAAATGTAAAAAACATTTCTTGAAAATGGTGGGAAATTATCCTTTTCTACATCTCACACGGAGTAAGTAACAAGTGTTGATGCCAGCCAGTGCATCACGACTGGCAATATATTCAGTTCGCACTCGCTCAACGGCGATTCTAAACAATTGTCGGGGCGCGGATACGTGGTGTTGTTAATGCGTGGCAGGAAAGCAGAATAATATACAGTGCTTCGGTGACCTTCGGCGGTCAGTTGAGCAAAGCTGTTTCAGAATCAGATTATTGAACCACGTGATGAAGTTCTCAGCGGTTCTAATGCCCGGTCTGTTTTTGTCAGTGCAACAGATTTGCATCGTGGAAAGTTGGATAATAGTAATCCACGGATGCGAATGAAAATGAATTTGTAAGATGCGTAGCGCGCGTGACATACATGCGGGACACCGCTATTCGATGAGGTTCATTTGTTTCACAATCTGGAAAGACCAACAAGAAAGGGAATAACGTGAGCCAAAGGAAGGTAAGAGCATCAGCCTGCACCAACTCTGAAATAACCAGATACAACAGGGCAGCGCGAAACATGTCCATTACACAAGGAATAAATAAAAAGTTAGTACTACTCAACGGGATTAATTTGGCTCCCTGAATAGATTTATCGCAAGATATGGTTAGCTCGTGACCTGAACTGAAGGCACAAAAATTTAAAGTGATGCAATCGGTTAATTGGGGCGTGTTGATTACTTGAATTTAGATTAAGGAGAGCATGCCGCCTGGAGGGCTGAACAATTGTCGAAAGCTTTTAACACGTTTACTTGCCCAGTAAGAGCTGGACTAATAAAGATAGAACTGACTGACCGCATCAAGGCACGTCAGCTGTTTTGCGAAGGAGATTGGTGTTTGAAGGTAGTCGTGATTAGGACAGATGGTTGCGTGTTGAATAGATAACCTTGGAAAGTAAAAAGCTCGCAGGGTTTGTAGCACTGCTTTCCAGAGTTTTGAAACTGCTTATCCAACCAGCTGATGATGTCAGTATCTTTGTTTCAGTTGGGTTACGTATGATACTGTGGAAAATGATCAAATATCGTTCTCAAACAACAGCTATATGCAATCCATGAACAAGTAATAACTCATGCGTGCTAGTAAACTTGATGAGCATTCATTTAACCCATGCGATTTTTTAATCACTTCCCCTTTTTCCTTCCAATCTCGATAAGTTTCAAAGTGAAACAGTTTCCATTTCACCGACGCAGTAATCATATTGCAAGACTTTCTTAGCTCTAACTTTGACTATTTGGTTCTCATAGTACACGAACTACGCATAATTTTGTAGAAAATAAAGATTATACACATGGTAGTTCTTTTTAATGGAGGGTTTCGTGCAATTTTCTAGTCACAGGACACAATGTGTTGAATTCCGTTCTACGATTAACGGTAAAAGACATTCAGACGCAATCGACAAGTACGTAATTGCCCAACAAATGCAGTTTATTTACGTTGGTGGAATGCATGCACTAATGGTATATGGCAGTTACTTCGAAAGGAGTCAAGTGTGTGCATATATATATATATAAATATATATATTCATCGCTTGCGAACATCTTTATTCGCATATCGACTGCCTTTTGTTCGTGAACATATTCGCATCAGCTTCTGGCGGGTGGATGTAGGATTTAATGCAGTCACACATGGCCATCGGTAGATTAGTACCCCAAAGCGAGATTCCCACAGTTATCATAGTAAATAAAATAGGATTGAAATGAGTTAATTTAATTACTTTCTCTACAAAAATGCTAAGGCCTTGCTGCTCAGTTTCCTCATTGTCGTAGAATTAATGTCATACTTGAAGATACGTGAACTGTCTAAAGATTCGACAAATGGATTCAGAGATTACGGCGCGTTGTCTGTTTGATTTCCATTTTGAACTTCATTGTAAAGATTCATTTTCATTTTCATTTGGCGTCTGATTGGTGACCTCACTAACCTGTTCTCAAAAAATATTTCTTTCCAAAATGACATCATACAATGGGTCTAGTTTGTTTCCTTTCATATTTTAACGACCCGTGTCCAGCCAGATTGGATAAAAGCAATCTGTCACCTTTCACTGGGGACTCATTGTATGAAACCATACTTCTGATATGTCTTAACGTTAACTTATGTTTGCCCAGTAGGATATCATCACCGATACCCAAAACTTTCGGTCGGTTCCAACCCGCTCCTATCGCTTTTCAGTCAGTCATTAAGCCAGGCAGGTTAAAAAACAGTCAGTCACATGAAAACGGTTTAACAGGTTTTTCATATCACAATCCTCAGTGTAGTTAGTGAACCGCTGAGCAAATTGTCTCTCTACTGCGCTGGCTAAATGTGAAGGGGAAGTCTGAGGTTGCAGTTTTCATCAACTTTTCCCTCCTGTTTCACAAACAGAAATTGCCTGGGTGTGTTTCGGACTTGCATAGCATCTCGCCACTGGTTTTGGTTGCTTTCAGATTGGAAGAAGTACAGGAAGAACTTTCACAACATTACAATTTTACCTATTTTGCTGCTATCCGTTCAGCCAAATTTCATCCAAAGCATCGTCATGCCGGGTGGTACACAAGTCTTTTTGAAAGTTCCATGTGTTTATGTTAACAGATAATAAATGACTTAACATCCAAACTGGAAAGGTGCATTTATGGAAGAAAATTACTGCACACCTAACGCACCACGTCAAATCTCATCAAACATTTCTAATTCCGTGTAGTCAACGGTGGGACCGATGATACTGGCATCAAGACCGTGCATCACATCTCCCTCCTAAATGTTGTTTCCGCAATGAGATCATCCGGCGATTTTTTCTTTATTTTTCTTTGTGCCTATACTAGCATCATGCTGCCGTTTTGTGGACTTAATTTTCACGTGATCTGAATTGTCAAGTCTGCATGAATTCAAACACGTCTTTATTTCTATTCCTGTTTCTGTGACCTAAACGATCTCGAGGCCGATCACGAGCACTTCGTGGAAGTTCTCATTTCACGGTTACTTTCTACTACTAGGCCTTCAATTGTTACAGCCGTAACATTAGATGTTTTTCCTTGGCACAAATTGTTTGTCACGTAAAATTTCGTACTGTTTCACATCAAACGCTAAGAAACCAACAAGATTCTATCCAAAAGAAAAACCTGGAAACCTGATTTTATATGAACTGTATAAAATTCGGTTATTCATGTTATTTGATCGAGCACTTGCTATGAATAAATTCTCTCTTAATTTTGAGTAAATAAAGGAAGAAACCAACTGGTTTTGACCATTAATGGACGATAAGATCGAGTTCAGACAGGCCAGCGTTGATATCATCAAGGCGTTATCCGAGATCATTGGTATAAAAATGACCCATCGGACTTGAGGCATTCCGTTTCTGCCGTGTTGTCACACCTAGTGGACAAAAGACTTTTCATTCATCTATTTTTTATTTTGGTCCGGAAGATTATAATAGAAACATATCGCGCATATCACCACAGAGAGCTACAATTTGGGTTAAATTACCGAGCATGCCAAGCAATATTCTTTGGCCTAACGGAAATAGCTCAAAATATTAACGCGATTCCAAACTACGCCGGGCTACCGATGATACAATGGCTATATCTATTATATAATAATGCTTGGTAAAGTGACAAGGATCTCAAAATTGCATGTTGGTAATGTGCAATATTACTGCGCTTGACTGGTTGACCTTTCATGCCCAGACCCGGAGCGAAAACCGCGGTAAAGCCGTCCGAGTTTATTTCTTGATGACATTTGCGACTAAAACCAAAAAACTATATTTTGGGTGGTTCTATGACTGTTAACCAATGCACTGTGCGACATTTGGGCCAGTTCATGTCGTTAGCTATTCCCCTTGTGTTAGCTAAAGTCTGCGCGACACGTGAACCGCAAAAAATACATCAAAATCATGTGATATTTGACTATTCTGAATCTGTCATTCCCCAAGTACGCTAATTAATTCAAGGATTATTTAGGTGCAGAAGTCACTTTCTTTAAGTTTCTTCCTCTGTTCGGGGACTTACCTGGGTCGGATATTTAGCCATGGTAAATAAAATGGAGATAAATGATTTTGCACAACATTAGAACCTTTGTAATAACCACGAAATTATCTGAAGAGGCCAAACTCAGGGAGAACATAATGGCCACTGATGGTGTTTTCAACAGATTTCATTGAACCATCTTGTAAGTAACGGGCTTGCTTGTGGGAAGGCGAAATTTAAATTTGTATTCGTAGCTTTACATAAGAGTTAACAAATTATGCATCAACTTTTACTTGTAAGAAAGACGATAAAATGGCAAGGCTGTAGACAACATGCAAGTAAAATACCGAATAGATTGGAGTTTACTTACGCCAACCGAAATCGGGAAAATGTGCAATGCCCAAAAGTCTTTGGGTTTAGTTTTATGAAAACATATTGCGATAACTGGGTGAGAAAGTCAGATTAGGATGCAGATAGGTCGGGTTGGCGGTGCAAGCACGCTTCAGACAACCACAATCATTCAACATTTGGTTTCCTGAACAGAAAATAAAACATGATATAGTGGGAGAACAATATGAATCCGCACTAAATTAGCTAGAAATCCCCCTTCAGAACACCAGGGATATTGGTTTCAGATTTTAACCACCTCTCACTGATGGTCATTCCATGATTTGAATGAAGAGTACAAAGTTCCAAGAACTAGACTGTCTCCAGTGGGTCAAACTAGATTGTCGGACTTAGGGTCCATAATCTAGTTCAACAGGACGGTTGAAGATTTTAAGCGATATGACGAAAAATCTTAATTCTTGATGACATTGCATTGTATTGTTTGGACTTCTACTTATTTGCCCGCATTTCACTCAGAAGAAAATGTGTTGCCACCTCATCAGAATGCGGAGTTGGAAAAAAGCGTAGAGAATAATAAAAATTTGAAATTCACGGGAGAGCGGCATTTAGAAAGGTCACTGTGTAAGAGATGGGACGGATCCGAAAGAACTTTATGTACAAATTTTTCTCGCGTTGGTAGATGCTTGTCACACATTTTGGTACAGACTTTTTTCAGTGATTTGTTAGATGCATCTTTGATAATTGACAAACCACAACAAAGGGTTCTGAAGTCTTTCTTTAGTAAAACGGCAAGAAGTGACAGGGGACCAGTAAAGGAGAGCGGGAAAACACTGGTAAACAAACAAGGAGATAGTATTTATCTTGCCCTGAAACTGCCACATTTTGTTTTTGTAGAATGCTAGTCTTCTAAGTATCTTACATCACTGGAATTGTGAGGGGACCATCTTAAATTTTTATCAGCAGTAATTCCGAAGTACTTGACGGACTCCACCCTGGCGAGTGGTTCTTTGTGGATGAAAGAAGGGTCAGCCAGGTAAACAGACCGCGAACAAGTGGACAAACACTCGATACATTGTGAAAAAATAGGATTTAAGCTAGAGTGAAGGGAAAAATCCTGAATGAGGGACAAGTTGCTTGAAAAGTTCAGGAAATCAATTCCAGATATAGAGTGACAGAGAGCATATTTGAATAACTGATCCGGGAACTAGCATGTAGGTAGCTGATGTATATTGAAAACAAATAAGGAGTAAAGACAGCTCGTCGAAGGACTCCAGAATTATCTATCAACGAGATAGATTTGTTTCTTCCCAGTCTTGTTCACTGAGTTCTGTTGAAGTAGTCGGATAGCTGCTCCAAAAGGCTCTTGGTGCAGCCGAACACATCCGATAGGTTTGGTAGATACATCCAGGGAACTGGTGATGTTATGAACCAGGAAATTTACACTATCCAAAGTGTACCTGTATGCAAACCGAAGGGGTCATCATGCACACTAACAGAAGAAGTTAGACGACTCAGGACGGCGCGTTCTTTCAGGGCGCTGGGACGAAACGCTGGGCTGGAATGCTTGAAATACTAGATTTGGGGATGGGCACAATAAAGACTGGTCTCTAACAATCAAGTTCGAAATGTTTGCATAAAATGGACAGAGTGAAAGTAAGCGTAACGCAATTGTTGCAACAAAATTTCATCTAAAAAATATTATTTAGGTGAAGTACATAATTGGGCTTGTTGTTTGCTTGTAAATTACGTCTGAAAACCAGGGATGACGATACATACGATTGTGGAAGTGTTGGACATAGCAGTTTAGTCGGCGAACCCAGAACAACTTCAGTGCCTAGTGAGTCTGAATCAGACATCCCACAGAATGTCGTCTGCAAATTATCACCAAGCACATATTGTCATTAAAATTGCAGTGTCAGTAATAGTATTTCTTTAATTTTATTTTCTACCAGTACGTTTCAGCGAGAGCATAACATATAACGGTCTAGTCCTGAGGATTTTCTAAAGTTAATAAATGAATACCGAAAACTCTCTCTTGAGGAACAGAGGGGACATGGTTATTTCACGTGATTAGTCTGCATGCTGCAGTACCTCTTAATAATATTATTGTAAACCCCGAAATCTCTGTAACTTCTCTCGTAAGAAGTCTGGCAGAAATTCGGTAGCAACATAACTTTACCTATGCCACTCAATAGGGCCCTGATATCTATAGCTTTTGAGCAACAGAATCCCACGAAATTTATCAGGTAATCGGAATGACAGCAAGTTACAGTGAATGGGAATTGTCATTCACTCACACTAGGGCAAACTGAGAAGCCTAAATGCAAAGTTAGCTGAGGACGTTTTATACCTAAAAGAATGAAAAAGGAATTTTATTTATCGAGGAAGGCAGAAGAATAGAGAATAGCCAAAAGAAACGTTGTATACAAAGATTGGTTAACTAACATGGAGTTAAGAGGATTTTTACCAACCGTTGAGATAGATTCACAATACTGAACACTCAAGAGTTCACCCCGAAATAAACAAGGCAGTCACCGGTGCACGCACACACATACATGCCAAGTCACACAAAAATAAGCCAGCGCAGAGACATAGCGGGGCAATTGGTCAACGGCTGCGTAACCCAAATAAATCCTAAATCATTCCTGTCATCGATATCACGCGATTCATCATGGGCAAACAATACAGAGTAATAACTGTGGGCATCACGGTATACGAGCACAAGTTGGGAGTAGCATGGGCCCAGATTGTAAACGCAGTAGCTTTATTTTCATATAAGCGTGGTCGTGAGTGATCCGTTGTCATTTAGTGCTTGGGCATGCGTAAATTGCACGGTCGTTAATTCCCAATGTGACTCGCAGGAGGTAACAAAAGTTGTCATGAATTGGCTGCGTTGTGACATCTCGCAAAGTACACTACGCAAGGTTGATTGTTCCCTCATTGCTTTCGCCAAGCCTTCCGGAAAGTCAGGTTATTAGTAAACAATATCAAACAAAACTGCCGATCATTTCAACTTGTTCGTTCACGTTTCCTTGTCGGAAGTCGGTCAGTTCCACTACCTCACGGTATTTTATCACTGATCTCTTATTCCAGTTTTAACTAACTTCATGATCTAACGGAATTCAAGTTGCTATTCGGTGTGAAGGACAGACGGAGTGGAGGTTGCATAACCGTTCCACTGTTCTACGTGTAAAGATGATAATAGCAGAAACAATCAAGAAACTGATTGATGAATCGACTTAGATTTTGCATCACTAGGTTAAAACACATTTGTCTATTTGCCCGCTTAACCAAAGAACACGTCTGTATGAATGAATGCAAGTGGATGGAACAATATTGACGTTCGCTGTGACTGTCCG
>LUCM01009486.1:0-10755 GCA_008360955.1 Fasciolopsis buskii
AACTGCGGGTGGGAAACGATGCAGACATTGAGCCTTGTGACAAATTGCGCATCACTCTTACTCGAACCTGTGCGACTGCATTACTGGAGACCCTGGCACTTGACCGATACGAGGAAAAGACAGTCGGAAGCGGCAGCAGGTTGAAAGGAGCGTGCAAGCGGGGCGCACATGCGCAACGCACAAATTGCGACCGCGTTATGCAGTCAACGTTCGGCTAAAGACGCGATATGGAGGAACAAATCCATGTTTCGCTACACCTTTAACTTATTTTGCATTCCGTTTTGTGAAAATGGCTCCAAAGAGTGTTACTGATACTGACAACTGTCAACATCAGCAGGGCGTTTTTCTCAACCGCTTGGGACGGATGGGAAGGGGGCAACATCTCTAAACTCCGGCTGTGATCAGAAAGCGAGAGTCGGATAGAAACCGAGAAAACATCAAGTGAATCAGAGACCAAGTAGCTTCCTAACGTTTTTCTTGGAAATGCACCCAAGGACACGTTTTCTGATTTTTATCCATCGAAAGAGTAGAAACAGTCCTCAATTGGCTAGAAGATTTTAACAGAATCTTTTGAGTGATACGAGTGGCCGTTAAGATTATACGAACTACAGCTACGTAAACTAAATAAATGGGTCTCGGTAACAAAGTACACCACGCCGCGGTGGAGCGCAGCACAGTTCAGTCTGCCTCACTTCAGCTCAGCTCCAGTAGCAGTTAGAATGCGTGACTACACGGCGAAATGCCTGATCGCCCAGGTTCTCACACAGACAGCTGCTCGGATCAGATACTGCCTCGGCAACAGAAGGGTGGAAGCCGTCTTCAATTTCCAGGGTGAAGTGACCATCTTTTGCGACTTCGACTCACATTTCTATCACCTTAAAAGGGGAAAAACTAATGGGATGCTTTCCCTTTGACCATATCCTGAGCCATAAAACTCAAACACTGTCCAGTTCAGATCATTTTAGTTTGCACAGGGCAGAAGTGACCGCAATGTTGGAACAATAGTCCGAGCGGGTGTGTTGCAGGGCAGTTTCCCTGGCTTTCAAAGCTGGGCGGGATTCGTAGTTTTGGTTTCATCAACTAATATACGGAGTACAGAACCGCTCAGATCAGTTCAGCGTGCACATGTGGGAAATTTTCCTTCCAGATACTTAAGTGTTCAGACTGGTGTGTTGTCGGCCGGTGCTCGCAGCTCCCAACAGTGTGTCCGTTATTTTGTTTCTGAGAGACAAAATATGAGATGCAGTATCCGATCCGACAGAAAGTCATTGCTCATGCTGTCGGTAAACAACTGACAGGCATCAGAGCCTTCAATTCATCAATGTTATTTCTATAATCACATTTTTTGTAGTCGGTTACATAGTAGAACCACTGTAGCGGAACATGCATTTCTTCCTCCAAGTGTCTTGTTTAATTGAACGCTGGCCGCCGAGTGCGGTCGCCACTAGTGCGTTGCTCATGCATACTGAGCTCACACGCTAGTGTCAGAATATACTCAACCTGCCATCGCTTCCGACTGTTTTTCTCCTGTATCAGTCAAGTGTCAGGGTTTTCACTACTGCGGTCGTACGGAGCCTAGTAAGTGTGACGCACAAATGATCACAAAGGTTAAGGGCAGGCGAACGTAATACGAGATTCGCGGTAGGACGATCATTTCTAAACCACCTTATTGCAGAAGCCTTGTTTGTTTGCGCTGCCTTCTTTACCTATATCCTGTGGTGCCCTGTCATGCATAAGAGTGAACAGTTCCTCTCGTTTTATTCCTGCAATGCCCTTAGCCATTTTGAACGTATCAACCAGGTCACCACTCGTGTGTGGACGTCGGAACGAAAGTTCCGGGATGGCGCACTCTTACATCTTAGCATTTGAGTCTTTGGATTGTTATCAGTTTGCCGGCCAGCTTCTATACCTTTTCTGAACAACTTATGTCCTTTTCTGGATATGGCTCCCAGGCTTGAACACAAGACTCCAGACGCGATCCTACGACAATCGCGCACAGGGATCCAGACATTTCGAGTTCACTGTAGAATACCCTTGAACGGAGCCTAAAACGCTTCCCCCTGGCCTTATTCGCCTAATTTACGCACTGTTTGGAGAGTTTCAAATTGCTCGTAATAGTGGCACCAAACTCCTTGGCTCCGAAACCTTCATATCACCAATCTCATTAACTTTGTGCTCCACCGCAGAGGTCCCCCGTTAACACTCCGCCAGATTCGTTGGAAGATCCCACTTACTTCACCAGGCCTCGATTGTCTCGATGTTCTCTTTTACGTCCGTATATGACACTTTGACGTAATCAAAGAAAAGAGACAGTGGGTCATTTCTGAAGTTCGCTAGGCCACTGACAATAATGAACAAGAGCGTGGGTCCTGGTACCGACCCCTGACGAACATCACTTCATTTGCCAGCAGGGGCTGTCGCGTGCTGTCGAACCATGAAGCAGTTTACACATTTATTAGCTCAGCCCGTTATTCAACTGCTTCATTTGTGATCTAAACGGTCGTGGATAACTGAGTCGGAGGCCTTGTTGAACCCTGTGTAGCAAACCTATATCAGGTGGCTTCTGAGCATTCCTTCTCCTCATCTAGCAAAGCGCAAAAGATTTTTGAGGCAAGGTTTTTTCTATGAAGTCCTGCTGTGATACCAAAGCGGTACTGGGATTCGATGGATGCTGAGATATTTGCTGTCTGATGACACTCCGCATGCACTTACATGAGACGCAAGTTAGAATCACGAGCCTCTAATTTTTCGTCCTTCATCTACTTGCGTCCTCGCATATCCCCTGCACCACTCAGTCTCATCGTGCATATTCCTCCATGGAGAAGGCAATACAGAGCTGCAAGGATTTTCGCCAATGACCGAACGATCGCGGCATGTACCCCGTCCAAGCCGATAGTTTGAAACTTATTCGGCCCGTTCGATCCTGTCCCAACCAGTTCTTCTGCAGCAGAGTCCCGAATTTTCTAGAATTTGGCCGTTTCGTGATTCTCAGGTTGCCATCCTCACCCAGCAGGCGGGAAATGCCCTGAGCGTTTGTATTAAGACAGTTCTCTTTGTGCATTCGGCCAAGGCTATGCTTTTGTTCCGTCGTTCTAGTACGGCGACAGAGTCATTGAAATTTCACTTTGTGTACACGGATTGTAAGCTTTAGGTTTTGTTTCGACATTAGTTGCATAATTGTACATCTACCTGGCAAAATAAACTCCAAATTTGCTCGCCTACTCTTTCTAGTTCGTATTGCTCTCTTTAATTTTTTTTCGCCAAATTGGTGACTGACGATTTCTTTTATTAACAGCAAGTTTCTATTTTGCATAACCCATTTTAGATCCCCACATGAATTCGGCACTCTTATTAGCATTATAACGATGATCTCAACTACGGTTGATTGTGGAAATATCCAGCGCTCTTTTACCAAACATTTAGCAAGTACATATTTTCTCTCTCTTACCGTAAACGCTGTGATTCATTCCAACGGGACCTGCTGGGGCATTGCTTACTGAGATTTAATTTGTCCCTTCCATACAAAATAACCGAGCGCCTACTAACCATTTTCTCTAGAATGAACTTCACCGAAGTGTGACTTTACCCACTGAAACATAGGGCCTTAACTCTTCTTGTTCTCTATGCTAACTAAACTTTTCGACGTGACTTGCAGTAAGTTTTGGAAGACGCTTACACCTCACATTCGTTTCCTAGACACTGTGGCTAGATTCCAATGGATAACAGATAAATGTTTTGGTCCACGAAGCGTCTGGATTGAACAATATTACTGTCTCCGTAGATGCGGCACGGGAACGAGGTCTTCCAATTCTAGAATTTATGATCTATATCTTTAGCTCCTCTTTTCACCCACTTAGGTTTATGAATCTCCATTTCTTGACTAACAATTTCAAACTGCCTCTTCTGTCAGCTTATGCACTTCGTCTCTCAGGTTGTCGTCATCAGCGTACTCTCACCTTTGCCTGCTTACCGCTTTTATGATACTGCGCGAAGAAATCTGCAAACTATTTCATTTGGATCATATGAATCGGATCCTATCCTTGTTGGTCCCCACCACATATCCTCAGTGGAACAGCGCCCACACTGCCTCTTTCTTAAGCACTATGTTCAAGTGAAAGGATGACCCAGAACCAGCCAGTCCCTGTTCCGCAACCGGTAATGGCGCGAATTCCTGCTGTCACTTCATAACAGGAAATGTCAAGTGCCTTCCGGATTTAGGATTAGGACTACGAAAATGGTGCTACTGGGAATGCAATGCCCAGGTGAACTTCCTACTTTCTGCATTACCTGCCTCAACTTGGATGTTCCTCAGTTACTTTGTCTACCTGCACTCTACTTCCACGCTAATACCCGCTGTCCGGGGAGTGATCAGTTCCGCCGCACTGACCGGCGAACATTGAGCGGGAAGCTTGGCTGTAGCGATGTTTGGGAGCGGCGGGAGTGGGGCATCATACCTCCTGAATTCACTCTTTAAAGGCGTTCTTCATGTTGGGTGTCCAGCCGTAGGCCAGCCCCAAACAATAGCACCTTTGTTATACCTGAACTATTCGGACATTCTGCATGTATCTCTGCGCTCTTCCTCTGTGATTGTAGGCCTACCTTACATCCTGAGCCCCTTTTATTACTTGTCAACCTGGCGACATATTTCTGTGCCGGTTAGTGCCTCGGCTGCGCCTTGTTCTCCATCAGGAAGTGGGCGCATCTCCTGTTCCACCCACTCCATTGTGGCTGCCGCCTTATAATCCATGTATTCAAACTTGCACAAAACCCAACGGCATCCAAATTCTCCGTTTATTAAGTAATTTTTTCCGTAGTGGCCACTCCGACCTTGCATATCGTATTAACCATCCAGCATATCGCACTCCTTGTGTTCATGTTTATTAGGTGCTCGTTGACTATTTTACAGACTGGACCACATTGAATGCACATGCCCTGAAACATCGTTTTTGATCATATTTGTTTTTTGTGTCATTACTTTTTGGGTCATAGCCACTTTGTGTTCATTTTCGTTTGCCGTCCTCCTATGACTTTCGTCTCCAGGTTCCAGGAGGTGCCGTGAGGTGACTGCCAGATTCCGCCGCAAGTTAGCCAAAGTTTAAATCACCCCGGTATAACCAGCTGTCTGTCGGAACTGCTGTTGCAGTTCGATTCGGTTGATGGCTAGGCGAAAGGTCCGTCAAGCTTTTAGTCCATAGTCATATCAGGCTGGGAGGCGGCCGCAAGTGTTTCCATTTGTTTCATGGAAGTGCTTGCACTACAGTCACCCATCTCAATCTGAACCCTGGCATTGTGGTACGCGTTAATGGCTTTTGATTAGCTTTGATTTTTGGCAGCTGAAACCACTGGCCCCGCCTTATGCGAGTACATATCCATGAGCACAACTTCCGTCCGCGATGCAGCTTATGACGGAGCGTGGGTCTCTTCCTCCGGATTGCTTCTTTAACCTAACGTTGACTGCCAAGCGCGGTTGCCATTTGCGCGTGGCTCACGCACGTTCCGCTTGCACGCTCCTGTTAGATACACCCAACCTCTTACCGTTTCAGGCTGTCCCACTGCCGTGCTGGTCGAGTTTCCGGGTTTTGAGCACTGTATTCGTACAAAGCCAAGTAAGGGTGACGCACAACTTTTTACAACGTTTAAGAGTAAGCGAACGTAATACGGGATACGCGTTAAGACAATCTTCCCAACAAACTGGTGAGCTCGACGTGAATGAGTGGTCACGTGAGCCTGTCCTGTTCGCTGACGCCCCCTTTGTTGCTTGTTTTTTCTTTAGGGGCAAATTTTACCTTTGCGGTTTTGTTTCTGATTGCTTTTTCCTGTTGCCTTTGCTGGTGACGTTTTAATATCGCCAGACTCTAGGCTGTCTTATCCATGCTATTTTTTTTCAAATACGGTTCTATTTCCAGGGATGGGAAACCGTCGTCAGGCCCAAAATTAGGAGTCCTAACTCTTTATTTACCCTCCTTCACACAGCCCGATCATCAACTTTGGTTTACTTTGGTTGAACCGTAATTCGAGGATCGGAGGATAACCAGTGACGTCGGTTGTTTTGGGTAGGGCATTGGCGCTGTTCCCTCAGATGTAACTCTTAAGGTTAGAGGCGTCATAGTATCTTCGCGCAGTGACGAGGCATTAAAGGATGTTGTTGAAGCTCGGTCTCCCCCTACTAACGATCAGCGCATCCGGCAGTTATTTGAAGGGTTCTAGGAGTGAAATGAGCGGCCCTCAGAGCTACTGTACGGCGTCTCACAGGGCACCTTCCGGCGGCGGCTCGCTTTTCGGAGAGCTGTGGCATGAAGGGCTCCTACCGTATCTACCCCACTTTTCTTAGTGCTAGCCGTAGGTATCCAATAGATGAGAGTGCAAAAATCGCTGATGACATCATTTCGCGCTCTAGGCCAGGAGTCTCAGCTTTGAACGCTTTCCCGTTTTCCGCAGCCGCATCCCCAGCTGTGCAAGGCGAATTAACACACACCTTGGCGAGGATCTCCGCGACGTCAAAACGGCTAGCGGTTTGTAGAGAGCATCCATGAGATTACTTCAGCCCACATCGAGTCAGGCGCAACAGTCCCTCACCAAGTGTTCTGACGGCTTTTTAGTTTAGCAGAAACGTTTGACCCGTGGTACAAATTCCCAAGTAAGAAACAAGAAAACTACGTTCCTGGTTCGTGGTTGCGGCAAACGACTTCGGGCTATCTACATATAACCCCCTTGTAAACATGAGGGACGTGACAACAAACGGCCAATCCATGTGCCGGGTTAAGCGTAATTCTCCGCGACTCGAATAATTCTTTCGTCGCACAGGCGGAGACGCTACAAGCTGCAGGCGGCGGTGATATCCATGTGTACGGATGTCGTTCCCTCACCCCGATCTGGCTCTTAATTGCACGTTTTGATGGGCGACGTTCCATACCTCATTACTTGCTTAGAATTTCCCCAGCATTCCCACCTGTCAGTCGACGCTAGGCGCAGGAACATAGTAGACTGCCAAACGTCTCTAGCCCTGACAGGCTCGTACGCTGTCACCAACCAAATAAAGCCTCAGTAATTTGCATTGCGAGACCAACAGACATGCACTGAACTACTCCGCCAATATCCGAGTATAGTGCGACACATTGATGCACTACCCGCCGTCAGTATCGAGATAATCTGCCACGTATAGACCGTAGGACCCCAACTTTCAGTCAGGCTTGTTTTCTAGCCCCTGAAAAGTTCCACCCCGATAAGACAGAATTCGATCATGTGTTAAAACCGCGGATCGTATGACCTTTCAGCAGTTTCTGGTCCTCTCTTGCTCACTTAGCCCAGTGGCAACTGGCGACCATGTGGGGACTACGGAGCAGTTAACAGGGTCACCGTTCCCAATGTGTCCCCGAATCTTCATGCACAGGAACTCACCCCGTCGTTGTCCGGTTTTAGATTCTCCGCCTCATAGAACTGGTACGCGCCTACAACTAAATCCCCTCAGAGAAGGGCAACATAATAACAACGGCGTTGACCACGCCTTACGGACAATTCGGGTTCTTGAGGATGTCGTTTTGGCTCAGCACCGCAACTCAAGCCCTCCAAAGGTTTAGGCGTGAAGTCATACGCGGTTTGGAAAATATTTATCTGCATCTGAACGTTTTCCTAGTTGCAATCTACTCGGAGGAACGGCATTCTGCTGACCTACGTGCTCTGTTTGATCATCTTAGCAAACATGGCCCAACGATCAACTCTTCGAACTGATAGTTTGGATAACCCAACTTCATATTATCAGGGCATATCGTCTTTTCTTCAGCTGTAGCTTCATTGCTTGATAAGGTCATTGTAATTCGGGAACACCCAGGGCCTCATTTCTATCGACAATGACGATAGTTTTCTGCCCGGTTAACCTTGTCGGCATTTCAGCTCTAATTGCGTAGAAGACATTACCCTTACATGCCTTTTAAGAGGAGCTAAACATATCTTCGCATATCGTGAAACCCCGAAACAAAGCATCATTTCCAATGAAGATGCCACCATTAGAACAGGGTTACTAACATCCCGACCCTTCAGCACCCATACATCTGATAACAGAAGCTCCGGACACCGCAGTCGGGGCTGCATTTCAAAAGAACACCACAGGTTCTTGGAGGCATTCAACAATCGTTTCTCGGCGCTCATAGCCGCAGAGTCTAGGTGCATTAAGTTTGGCAAGAAACGGCTTCCTGTCTGGTAATGTAGGCACGAATTGAAAGGCCGCCCATTCAAGGTGTTCACAAATCACAAACCGCTGGTATAGACATTGCATTTGACCTCCTGCCGGCAGTCGCCACGTGAAGTTTGCCAATTGGGCTGTGGTTTACGATTTACTGTGGATGTCGCATGTCACTAGGGTAGAAAACGCCGCCGCTGATGCACTTAATCGTTTACAGTGGCTTCTTTTGTATCCAACACCGGACGTGGACGACGACACAGTAGTGCAGACTCAAATGGTGGACCCCAACATCGATCAGGTTCGACAGGATGGTTCCTTAAGCATAAAGCCTTTGTCTGTCAGCGCTTCACAGAATACAATTCTTCGGAACTTGTTGCAAGGTTACCAAAGGCCGATGTCAGCAGCTTACCATTATCTCATTGCTTGCGTTACACAATCTGGCCCATCGGATGTGGCTCCTCCCGTAAGGCTAGTGGCCGAACTTTTAGTCTGGTTCAACTTTAGGCGACATATATACCGGTGGTTTCCGCCTGCCCTCAATGCCAAAAAGCAAATGTTTACTGGCATAACAAAGCTCCACTTGCCAAGTTACCCGAACCCGAGACACGTATTCACAACGTAAACGTTGATCCGGTAGGCCCCCCGTTGTCGGACGGCTGTCTGCACACCTATCTGTGTGAACCGCTTCACTTGTTGGTCACGGGCCAATCCAATTGCCTGACCTACATCAAAAGAGGCGGCAAATGCCCTTTTGGCTGTTTGGATTAATACATTTGGATGTTTTACTGTAGTGGCCACCGACCGTGACATTGCTTCATACCCTGAGATGTAGACAAGTTAGAACGACTGCCTACCACCAGCAATCTAAAGGCTTGGTGAAAATATTTAACCGCAACTAAATGCCGCCCTGCCGGCCGGGACCAACCCGCTTTGGAGCAAAATTTCACCATTGTCCATTCTAATAAATCGGAGCACTTTTGTAAAAATACGCACCACCCCAAACAAACGAATGTTTGGCTGCATGCTTCGTCTCATCGCACAACATTTACGAGACAAGCCGACAAAAATTTGCAATGTGCGAAAACCAACAGTGAGCTTTGGCGAGCGCCTTTCGATTATCAAAAGTCCTTCCCGTGATGCACACTGCAGTTAGGTATCTTTCCATTACAGGTCCATTTTAGCAGGCATCGATAAAAGAAATGGCAAACAGAAAACCTCATCTGATCTTGACTGTGAGAATACTGTGGGTCGCAGGCTTTGTTATTTCAAATGAATGATGGCGGAATGCGCAAGCAAAATCACACCAACCCTGCTCCTTATTGCTCTATCTTGATGAACATTGCATCCCTGATTCGATCCAAAGAGGAAATACATTATGCATTTTCATCAAGTTCCTAGGTGGCTGGTCTCGACGACCAAGACCATGCTTTTGCGAGCCTCTTGTCATGGTTAAATTTTCGAGAGTTTTCGGCTTGTCAAAAAACGTCGCCTCGGCCAACACCCCACTAACCTTTTATGACGTTAAACTTTTTCATCCAATCACCCTTATGTTTCCTTATGTCATACGAGGAGGGATTTAAGTCACAGAGTAATTTATTGCATAATGTTTTACCGTGACCCACAATCATTCTCGGGACAATCGCTGCACCCGCTCATGCGGTGTAATTCTTGAAAGAAGGGACCAGGCGTGCACAAAATTGTTCACGTGACGTGTGTACGGTAGCATGGACACCTCCGATTCAGGGCAGGACAGGGGTGACTTCAATCTCATCGGTTTCCTTCTGCCCCCTGATCTGCAGAGGCACTTTGGTCCTTCCGTTTAAAAACTGCCATGACGATTTCCCCTAAGCCCTTGGCCATGTTAACCACGTTCGCAGTCAGCAGTCCTAGGTCTTGTGGTACTACGAAGCCTTCGGTGCGTTACTATAACAATTAGCTTCTGCTCCCATTTGGGAGAAATTCGCGCATCCCAACTAAATCCACGACGACGCCTGCGTCGTCATTGAGTTCTTCCTTTCTAGTGGAACATACCACCCTGTTAAGGAAGAAAGAGCTGGGCGATTTTGGGGCCAAGGCGGGATCATTTAAGACTATCAGGGATGGGAGCAGCTCTAACACAACCCTGCGGAACGCCGCTCGTTATACCCAACTTCAGCAGGCGCATATCTCCCGTCCTGACACCAAACGTCCTCCTGGTAGGAAAAGCCTTCATTCATCTGCAAACTTGCCCTCAGATACTCGGTGGCTGTAAATTGATCAGAAGTATTTGATCATTCAAGGAATCAAATATCTTGCTAAAAACGAGATAACGTATTCCTACCTGATTGTCTTCCTCCAATTTTCGAGCGGCTACACCATAAAGCATGATAATTGATATTAGTATATTTCTCGGAAAGTTCGAGAGGCGTGCTTGGTTGCGTGATCAGATATTACAGGGGTATTGCAAGTTACACTGAACAAACAGATAAACATTTGGGTGCAGAATGAGGAGAAAAAGCAAAACTGGCATATCGAGAGGAACAAAGTGTTTATACGCACCAACGGTGCGTATCGCAGGTGCGGAGTTCAACTAAACC
>LUCM01009487.1:0-30269 GCA_008360955.1 Fasciolopsis buskii
TCTACCCATTGACCTTCCAGGCATGATTGGATCTTCGGCTTGAGGGAAACCATCCTGTATAGCTCGTTGGATCATGGAAACTCGCAAGGCGTCACATCACGTCAAGGCGTAGTATCGTTTTGACAGCATGGCCTAGAGTCACTAGCTTTGCGAATCCCAATTCGTTTTTGCTGAAGCTTCGCCTGCTGAAGACGACAAAGTGAAAATCACGTGAGAGTGCTGAACTTAACAGCCATGGCTACATGGTTAATTGCTAGACGTTCGAACTCACTCTAAATACTTTTGAGAAGTTTCGCACGAAGCCAACAGACCAAGTATCCTCAAGATACAGTTATACGAAACTCCGGGCAATCTGGAATAGTTTCTCCACGAGCTGAATTCACCCAAAAGTTTTCTTTCAACTCCGTTACAGTCAATCGATACCGGAGTTATATGACAGTGTATTCCTAAGTAAGGTACAATCTGATACCAGACAAAGCTCGTTGGTAAATAAGGAGCTCGATTTAGGAACAACCTACGAAATGCTTCTCACTCTATCGACCTCGTTGACTGCTGGCGTTTGACGTCCATAAGAAAAGGAAAACAAAGCATTCAGGCATCGAAAGAGCGTTTTCGGCGATAAGCGGTTAGCCGTGTTTCTTTAGTGTATATTCTGGACACCTCTCAAATCTTCAGCAACGATGTTGCACGTAAGCTCCGTGACAAGATACGACACTCCCAAAAAGGCCTGCTAATGTATAGTCCGACCTTCAGTTTATCCCCGTCAGCGGTTTTCTAATCTCTGGGACGACGCTCCCCGCTGCTTATTTATGTCTGGTGCGTTATCATGGAAATTTCCGTCAACAATGTAAGGCCCCCGGCCTTTATCGATGCGAAAATTGTAATATCTGCGTCTCAAGTACTGTGATGCATAAACACCATTGGAAATTCATGGCTTCTTGCTATACGGTTTCCATTGCTTCCACGGATTTTATAAATTCACCTCCCGGCTGCTGTTCTGCAGACTTGGCCTACAATAACAGACATTATGGGAGTATCAAAACGTCTATTTTACGGAATACTTGTGCCGATATCCTCATTGAACCTGGTTTTCCACACCATAGCAAACTAAATCTAGTAATTTGATACCGAAGACAGATTTTTAACGTGTATTTCTGTGGCGAAGGGTTTCCCCCACCAGTATTTGGCACCATCATTGCTGATTGCTATTCAATAGCAAAAGCACTTCGGCCATTCATCCTCAGATAAATGGTTCATCGAAATGAAAATACGAAGATTGTTAGAAGATACTGTCATCGAACCTTCATTCACCTTGACGTGCCCAAGGATTAAAAAACATCGAAGACGAAGAATGGCAATTGACAGTCTTCATACGATTTATTGCCTCAAGAGGATTGACGCGTATCCCGTACGAAAAACGTGAAATGATTGTACGTATTTCACATTGTGTAGTGTTTGGTTCAGTGGGCCTAAGAAACGAATACCACCGGATACCTGATTAAAAATACGGCTTCTGAGGCTCATGTGAACGCCCACCAGTTTTATGGGATCTTTGGGGTCATTGATGGAGTATCTCGTTTCCGACTTGTTATTGACCGATTTATTCACGAAGAAAAACTCCAAGCTGGATTCGCCTACCTAGACAACAACCGTTTGTGAGACTTCCGAGAAAAATCATAGGCAGAATTGGGATCACTTCCATAAAGTTCTTCGCAAATGTGATTTCGCAATCAACGAAATCAAAGCCGTCCTAAATATTCATACAGTCATTGTTTTATGGTAGGTATCTCAGAGGTTCAATAAGTGGAACAACGATCGTCTACAGCCGTCGCTCGCTTCATTTATGACCAAAACTCGTCGGGGCGAATCGTTGTTTTTCCTCATGGTGGATACCCCTTTTTCCAGGCAAGATTTCCCCACTGGTCCATAACTGATTCCTTTTGGTCCCTGAAAAGATTGAGATTGCTTTTAGGGTCCTAAAAGATGAAGCAACCCGAAAATTGATCATTACCTTCGATCCAAACGTCTCTCTGATTTTGGAATCAGACACCTTGGACTTTGCAAAAATAGCTATTTTCCCTCGAAACACACTAGCATTTTATCTCCATAAAAGCACTGAGGAATGCATAGGGGGATCACTCTTCAATCAAAAAAGCTTGTGCTTGGTTGAGACTTACTTTTTAGAATAATTGCTGATGGACATGCAACAGCGACGTACAATGAAGAACGATAAAATACGGTGCTGGGAAATGTTTTCCTGCTACTGCCTCGATGTATATTATCCTGTGACGAAATAAAATGTTGCCGCCAACAAATCACGCATCGTCACCATTGAGCTCTATTTCAATGAAGGAGCTGCGTGAGGCGTGCAATTTGCGGTTTGTTTTGAACCGAGGTTTTTTCAGCTGCTCATTAAAAACCTGACAAACGCTGCAAGGCCATTTTGACGGCTGAACTTTGACTTTAAGGGTGCGGTACTTGCAATTAATCCCCATCCATTGCAATTGACAAATATGTGGTTTCCTTTTGGGTTTTCTTGTCTTGATATGATTTCTTGTACTGTTATTGACCACGTTCGTCAGTTGTTTTCTGTTCGAGGCTGTTCATTTAAATCAAATGAATTTGAGGGCTTCCTTTATGATGAGGGAGCGGCCAAGTAGCCACATATAACCCCCAGTAAAAACCGACAGGTCCAACTGTCTAGCGGTACGGTCTGGAGCGTCACTACCCTTATGAGAAAATGCAGGTCTCTGTTTTTTATTGAAGTGTGTCTCTTCTATATGGATTACATTTTGTGTGCTCTTTTTTTCTTGCCGCTGTCCGTCACACACCTCACGCATGGGTTTTTAGGTGTAATCGCAAATTGACTTAGTACATCACTAACAAGCTGGCTAGCCTTCTCAGGCCCGGTACTGCTGTGTCGCATTCCCTGGGTATTTGAGTACGAACCATTATTTGAAGTTCAGCGGATTGAATGTAACGAACCATACCAACATGTTAGGCAGAAACCGTCCACCGACTGACTATACGCGAACAAGCCCACTGACACATTCCCGATCTCAGTGCAGTGATTTAGAATCTGCTAGTCCATCTTCGGATATCGCACCCAATCTCTCAGCTATGAGCGCTGCTCCGATTCCATCCCCGCATCCTTCTAAGTTTCAGTTTTTGATACAACAGTCTACTGCCGACCTGCAGCGACGGGTTTGCCCTTGTAGCTTGAGAAGTCGGTAGGTTCAATATGGTTTCCCCTGCCCATATATATCTACCATTCCTAACACTCATTTCTCTGTTTCAGAATTCATGTCCGAACTGCTAAATTGAATAAGGTTTTTGTTTTGGACCGTCAGTGTTCTCACTAAGCCTCCGGAAGCCTTTCTGTCTCAATATACTTTTCTTCACTCTGTTTTCAGGTTTTCGACTAAATTTGACGGTTTCGGCCGTACATGGAGTTATCTCTCATGACATCTCGGAGTTTTAGGTTTAAATCCTAAACCATGTTGGACTTCATGAACCTAAAAAAGAGTGATATTACTTGTCCTTTGTGCAACGAAACGATTCACAATGATAACTGCTCTCCGAAGGGTTGCAATCATGTATTTCATTCGTCCTGCTTTGAGAATTGGACCGTTGCTACTGGTTCGTCCGAAGAATACGCCTGTCCTGCCCCACATTGTACTTCAACATTTTTCGAAATTGTTGTACGCAAGATCCCTCATGGTTTGGCAACAAAAGTCGTATCCCTCAAGGAATCACACCAATGTCCTATATGTTGTGAACCCTTACAAACTCCAGTGGCTATGCCTGAATCATGCAATCATACTTTTTGTTACGTTTGCCTGCGGGAGTGGTCCAGGGTGCGTCACGAATGTCCATTGGACCGAGGGTCATTTGACCTGATTCTGCTCTCTGAAAAAATTGGTGGCCCGATCATCAAGCGTGTACGTGAGATTTATGTATTTTGGTTATTGCATTCATTGCTGCGATTTCATATAGGACTCCGAATTACGGATTTTTGCCAGATAAGTTGTGCTTCAGAAAGCGAAGACATCATAACATTTAACGTGCACCCTCAAATATGATCCTTTATCTTCGCCACTTTGAAGTTGCTCACTATTATTGATACAACCCCAGAGTCGTAAGTGACCACGTCTGGTAAAACTGCATTTGTTGGCCATCCGCTGGAGGTCGGTGGCGATCAAGTAAAGTAAGAATTTGCTACCTCAGGGAGATCAGAGATTTGAATCGCAGATCCACCAGTCATTTTGGAGGTAGATGACGGCTCACTGTTTCCTTAGTCGTTACCAGATTTGACATATTGGGGTTTTATGTGTCTATGCTACTTCAAGATTCAAGGTCGCGGCTGCCGGTTGCTTTCTTGTGGTAGGCTCTAACATCTGTGGGACATGTCCCCTTCATTGCTCTTATGCGTCACACATTGAATAAAAAGTGTTGTGTGGATGCAGTTCCTTGTCATATCACTCGTTTTCGCGCTTTTTACCACTTCGAGGCAATTGAGGGATAGCAAAAAGTTCCTGCGGTGGATGTCATTTGCCTAAGCGATTTGGGCAGATAACCATTGGCACTTAAGAGAAGTATCCGGACATCAATCGGCGTGGCCTCGTAGTTCAGCTCGTGGAGCACACGCGGTGCGAATACGTGGGTTACGTCCATGCGTGATTGAGCTCGAATCCAACAGAGTTCAAGAATGCTTTACAGCTTGGTCAATTCTAAATTTGTCGAATCCGCCGACTCAAACTTCGTAAAAGATCGCCCTTGTGATGCGATAAGAGAATGGACTTGGGACATCGTGGATAACCTCTGGATTGTTTGTGTTGGCCGAATTTCACACCTTTCTTTAACTTAGCCCAATGATGTTCCCACATCAAATTCACAAACAAATCGTATGATCCAACATACTGGACTACTTGTACAGGTAGGCGTACGCCATTGGTCCAATGCGAACGCGTCAACAATGAATGCACAGAAATTCAGAATGAAACACTACCCAACCAGCAAGATACTTAAATCGGCTGAAATGCAAAAAGGCCACCGTTTTAAGTGCGTCATAAAAGATTAAAAGAAGGTGTTAGTGGACACTCATATGGGAAACCGTTAGCGGTTGTGTGTTCAAGTAGGGTTTAGTGAGGACTTACGGGCGAAGCCAAGATGCATCCTGTTTGCCACAAAATACTATTTTCACTCGTTCATGTGATCTGAGAGATCCATGGCCAATCACAATGTCGGTGCAAAGTCGGCGCATAATTAAGAGTTTGGTGTCTTTCGTCCTTGTAACCGAATGGTTGATATGCGAAGCCTAGTGATACCATACGGTAGGGAAGCGATCGTCAGAGTTGCTCGCCAGCTGCACCGTAAAATCTTTCAGCGGTAGGAGTCAACAATATGTTGTGTAGCGTAACTGTTGGAACGTCTGGTGTCTGTGAGTACCTGTAATTCAGCCTTCTTTATTTGGGATAATTATAACTCAAGGCCGGTGGAAACAAGGCAGCTTCAAAATGCTAATAAATATCAAGCGGACAGTTGGGCTAATTGGTTTGGAGTTGTATTCACGTCTGAAATAACTCGTTTTTAGGCTTTACAGACAGCATCTTTAGCGGGTCTCTAGCTGTCCAGGACGGCTTACTTTATGGTTATTCTTTTTACCTAATTTACGGTGGTTATCACCTTTTATTTTTTTCAATTTAATAGCGATACGGCGAAATATACTTTTAGGAAAGTGGTGGAGATTGCCAAATGGGGAGCTTGATCGGCTGTGGGGCGATTCGGCCTCGCGATCTTGATGTTAAAAACGCACCGTTGATCGTCTGATCACCACCGATCGGAGTTTTCAGTAGCTGGCCACCCAATTACTCGTTCCTCTTTGGTTCCATCGATACCTGCTTCATGAGAATACGGTGAATCGCCATTTTTTTCGTACTAAAAAGCCGTGTTTCAAGAATAAGAAGCGCGTCGTCAATTCTTGACAGGTCACCCGATCGGGACAGTTTTCTGCATGAAGTCAACCTGTCGGGCGCTCGAAAAACCGGTTTGTTGTAGATGAAATGGGACGAGCGTTACTAAACGGCGACGGTGAATAGGGTAATTGGCCAGCATCGCTACCTAACTTGCCACTTCACCCAAGGCAACCAGTCAGCACTGACTAAAGACTATCGGTGGTCCATTTAAGCGGACGATGGCAACCAGGCACTCGCCACAAGATCACAACTTCTATAGTGTCACTTCGGCTGGCGGTGAAACGTTTGAAACCAAGTTGTCCACCTCAGCGAACAAATCACTACCATACGTATAGCATAAATCAGGTGCTCTTGGAACCACGGCTGTACACACCACTCTTGCATACGAAATCCACTACAGTTTCTTCAGCTAACTTATACTCATTTTCTATCATTTACTGACTTTAAGTAGCGTTGTTATAAACTCAGACAGTGGTTTTCGTTTGTGTTAAAAAGCGTTGTTGTCCACTGGTCCGACATATTAAGTTTATGGAAATTTTTCCGTTTTATAATGGAATAAACTGAGGCACTTCGTTCAACGAAATTTTTATGCACTAATACAGGTTGCTCCTCCACCGGTCCAACAACCTCCTGAGGATCCTCCTGAGATGCTGGATACTCAGTGCGAAGTGTGTGGGCTGTCAAATAATGAAGACCGGTTGTTGTTATGTGATCATTGTGATCGGGGTTATCACACATACTGTCTGGAAAACCCACTGTCTTCTATTCCTCCTGGAGACTGGTTTTGTCCAGATTGTAGACGTCATGGAATCGGCGCAACCAGCACAGAAACCCGTCGCACTACATCATCTCGTCGACATCGCACTCGTCACACACGCACTTCAACCGTGGCTGAACAAGAAGCGATTGAAAGTGATTTGGATGAAGATTCTGCTGACGACAGCTTTCGCCTATCCGGTGAGCTTTCGGTTTCTGCACAACGTAGAATGAGTCGGCTAGCGACTCGTCGTCATCGTGGAGCCCAGCTGCTTCAGGACACCATATCTCGATTGGCCGAACGTATCCTTTCTGAAGCTCATAGCCGCGAACGGCGTCGGACGCAAACCCAGCCCCGTGCTCGATCGCGACCATCTTTCGCCACGCAACCAAATCAAACCAGCACCGTTTCACAAACGGTTCTCGTGCGCTCTTCTGAAGTAAGCTGTTATTACTGGATATTCGTGTTTTTCTAAACAATTGTCCATGTTTATTTCCAGTTCACCCACATAGGCACGAAGAAACCGTAAGCTCTGCACTTGAATGATATCATTATTAAGTTAACAATGCATTATTTGAATAAACCCCAACGGGCTGTATATCCTTTGGTGCCGGTATTTTACAGTTTGTAAGTTACTACGGTTGGTCTTGACTGGAGTGCGACATTTTTGTACGCAAAAGTCTATACAGTACAACACAATACAAGTATGCTTGAATCACTTCAGTTCAGCTGGGCAACATGGGTTGATTATCTTTAAAAATGTGGGCTTAGTTTGGACGCAAGCTCGCCATATCAACAATTCGCTGTTACTGTTATTAATAATAACATTCTTGCTACCATGGTGAAATCGCTTTGCTTGGACCTCGGTAATAGGTAATTATCGGCCATCAACAACAGGTAGAGTAAATAGACCATTTTTGATTTACCATCGTATGCTAAGTTCACTATCCTCGAAAGTTGTCCATTTCCAGATTACTTGCGTCAATTTTCGGTTTCTTCGCGAATAAAGATTGAAAGTATTGCTAGTGATGCTTGAAAGTTTTGTCAGCAAACAAGCTGATATCATCTTGATTCTCCGATTATACATATCCTCGTTGTCTGCACTGTTTGCAGTCGGGTCAGTCTGCGACCCTCGGAATAGCACGAAGTTCGCGCTCAAGTTCACGTGACAACCAGCGTCGGCAGAACTCTCCTAGCTCCTCTGATGCAGCAGTAAGTTGCACCACCGCAATTTTTCTTTTCTGACTTCTCAGTTATCAGTATTTTGAGACTCTTAAAATGTTCCTTTCACCTAGGCCCGCCGCCGACGTCTCTTCGTTTTGTCTGATAGTAGCTCTGATGGAGAAGAAAACGGGATAACTCTGCAGTTACCTCGTCTGGCTGGCGTTTATCGCCATCGTCATCCACGTCCGTTAATCGAATCTGACGGTACCAACCTAGAGCCCGACTCGGTCATTCGTCCCAATGACATAACACAGCCTAAAGGTTCCAAGCGTCAGCGTCTCCTTTCCAATGCTAGTTCAGATCAATCACCCACACAATCGACCTCGAGTCATGGAGGAACCATTAATATGGAAACCGCTCAGGGTCATGTAGCAAACCTACGGCAGAAGTCTACTTCGTCCCCAGCCCCCCAGTCATCCCGGACCAGAACAAACTCATCTTCATCTGTAGTATCTGCTACATCATTTTCCGCTGCCCCTAATAAACTAAAGAGAAAAGTAAAAAGCAAGAAAAGAAGAACATCTTTGAAGAAAAGAAACCGTACTCTGGTACGTCGAGCCAGCAGGTCTGGTGTGAGGAAAAAGTTGGTACGCAAGCGATCAAGGCGGCTAACTCTCCCACAAAGGAAAATTAAAAAGGTAATTAGCGCAAATTTTCCGTTTGTCTTTTTATCTTTTCTTGATTATTTCGGTAGTTAGGTAAGAGATGAGCTTCCCTAACTGTATCATTTCTCTTGCCTCGTTTCAGTGGTAATCTTTTCACAGTATTCTGTTTTCAGTAAGCTTAATTGACTCATTTTAGCGAAATCGGTACCTTTTATTACTACTCATATATCTCTGACAAAATCGATAGCAATCGGCAGCGCTATATTCATAGTTACTTTCATTCCAAAGTATTTAGAGCCCGCTGTTGTCTGCATCTTTGAGTATGATTTAGTAGCTTTATTAACTGTAGCAACTCGAGCGTTGTTCCGGTATCGGTCAACCCATATTCGATAATCAGTACCTGCAAAATTATGCCGATGTTTGATAAGAATATTACTTCAGCGGAGGTTCTTACTTTTCCCGCTAGTTCTTGGTAAGAACGTTATGAAAATGAAAATCCGCCCCATTGCTATTTTCGGAACCTAACTGGCATCTTCTCAGGCGACTTTACAGTGACGGCTATGCGACTTTTGATTGATCTGAACAACCATTTCCTGCAATAGGTATTTTTAAAAACCGACCGCGATGAGCATTTCCTTCTCTAGCTGACCGCAGTTCTTCTCGGTCTGAAAAAGGCTGACTACGATTGTTTACCGATCTTCCATCTTGTAAAATGATTAACCCAGGTCCATACTATTTGGTGTCAGGCCGAATAATTAATGATAACTTGAGTCCCTTTCAGGCCACTACCAATACTACATTAATGGCCTCGCATAGGAAATGCTCATGAAGAATTTCAAATGTTCCGGAACAATTTGCGCGTCATTTGAGGATTAGAAGAATTTGTTTCAACACAGTGATGGGGTTTTGTCTGTTTATTAATTTAGTCACTGATGCTACCGATTTTCATCACAACCGCTAAAGCTTTGGTATATAAACAATAGGTTTGCTTGTAAATAAAAAGAAAAGAAGGGTGCCCTCCAACAATTTTTGGAAACTAAGGTCAGGAGCCAAATGTTTAATAAAATAGCTTTTGTGGTCATAAGTTTCTTCGTTAGGGCACTTTCGTTTCAATTTAAAGATACTTGGTAGATAATTCTTAATGTTTGATCGGATCCTAGCCTACGTCTAGTGCCTATTAGGTGTGCGAGGACGGCATTGGCGTTCTGGCTAAGTGTACCTTAACCAGCCCATTCTGAATGTTCTTTCGTCTGGACAGACTTATGCAGAAAAAATGCAATCATTGTGGGAGACAACACACTGTAAAAGCGGACTCCGATATTTGCGCCATCTTCAGTATGGTGAAATTGCCGCGCCCGTTCAAAGACTCACTCTTCCCATGTATGCTGATCGCATCTGTGGTCATCTCTCGAGAGGTCTCTATGACGCTTTATACATCGGTCAAAAGGCTCAGCGGCCGGATGGGAAACCATCCACATTTGTCGGCTTTATGAATAAGTGCCGTTTTCTTCTTATGACTCGATTGAAAAGGTGATTGTATTATTGTGGGAAGACTTAAAAAACCTACAAAAATAAATGATCGTGGCGTTGGAGTCCGTACAATGAGCCACAAAACGGTTCGTTAAACACTAGGTCCCAGGCTGTTATTCTTCGTATATCTGTAAAACAATGCCATTGATTCGTAGCTTCTGGACAAATAACTGGTATAGCTTATATTTGTTCAGTCTGTACAACCCTGGTCTTGGTTTTTACCTCGCAGCACCAAATACTCAGAGAAGAACGAGAAATAGTGGAAGATCAGCTGCAATGAAGTAAACTGCACCAGTATACAGAAGAGAAAAGCTTTCGGATGCAGGAACGCCACTGACCACGACGTAGAGCTGTATCACTCACTATCTCCAAACACCGTTTTGGACCTAATTGGACCTACACTAGCCGGCTTATTGGTTAAAGTCTTCATGCTTCTTTGCCCTGTCACCCACTGTCAGTTTCGATTTATCTTCCAAATATTATTTGCCTCGGAGAACAGCGCAAAACCTGTCCCAACCCTACTAATAATACTAAGACAGTGGTGTTCAAAGGCCGAAAGTCTTCGCGCATCTTTTTCAATGGGCATATTTCTGATCCCTGTAGTAGTACCGACCTCGATGCTGCTGCTGTGTATATTGAACATTTGGTTGGTAGCCGGATGTCACGTCGACGCCATAGATGCCTCATATTGGCGAATTCTAATCGAGCCTCCTGAATGCGAGAAGACATTTTGTCCGACATCCCATTACCAAATGAGATATAACTACCCAAATAATTGAATGTAGCCACTTCACTTCATTCTTTCCCTGCAAGAACACGGTTTGATCTTGAACCAATGCAGTCCTAGAACAGCATTTTATACTTCGAGGGTGCATAATCCCCCAAACGTACACCGTCGTCCAGATAATAGAGAAAAACCTGCAACTTCTGTTTTCCTTCAGTAGCATCATGTCGTCCATATATTCTAAGTTTCCTGTACGAAAAGGGGAAACCCTAACGAACGCCACTTCTCTTGGTGAACCGAAGTGAAACATCGCAGTAAGCACTCAACTTCGTTCTTTCATTCACTGAGATTGGATAAGTGCCACGAATTTCTCTGGCCGCGCCAACGAGTTACGCGATCGAACGCCTTTCTCACACCAAGGAGGACAGAAATCATGGGCTTAGGAAGCATGTGCCTATGTTCTAAGGTTTGCAGCAAAGTGAAAATTTAGTCAACGTGACTCCGGCTGGGATGGGAACCGCCTTGATTTCCTTGTCTCCATCTTTCGCCAGTACTAGATAATCGGTGGAGAATAATGCTTACCAGCAGCTTGGAAACAATGATTAGCGAGCTTGTAGTAAGGATGCTGGATGTATTCGGCACTCGATACCTCGCGGCTGCTCATATCACGGTAGGGATTTTCTTTGGGAACCCTAACCGAAGCCTTTGGCTTAAGTCCTACCCACAAGGCAGTGGAGCGTTACCCCCGCAGACTCACCTGTATCATTGCGCACCCTGCTCGAAGCAATGAGTATCGCAGTCTTGATTAGATTGTGCGATGGCCAATGCAGTCTAGGATTTTTGTGGTTGTGCTGTTCGTCAAGGTCTGTAGACAAGTACTACTACGGAGGCCAGCCGTTAATCAGAAGAACAATTAAAGTAACTAATGAAAACCTTTGGTTCTAACAAGAACCTTCCCACAAGGCAGCGGGGAGTGGAAAGCCATACACTTGGGACAATTAATATTCCATCAATTTCCCCTTTGAATTGCCGGCTCAAACCAACCCTCGATCTGGAGGACCATGAAAATACTTCATCAGGCCTCTACCTATTGAACTTCCAGTCATGATTGAGTCTTCGTTTTGAGATAGGCTCTTCTGTACGGCTTGTGGGGTCACGGAAGCACGCAAGCGGTCACCGCATCAAGATCCAGTCCTGATGTAGACAACTGATAGGTACATCGTCACCATTACTCTTAATAAACATCAGTTTTATCTAAAAAATAGGAAAGCCCCAATTTTATCTACGCCCTCTTAATTTGCATTCGTCTATGATTCATTTTTGGTGTAGACGGTTTCGGCGTCCACATCTGCTACAACGTCGCTTGGTCATCGTTCACCATTGAAGATCTCTGCTCTTCCGAAATTATCCATTTTGGGTGCTGAACTGAGCTACAAGTAAGCACATTTCGCCATATGACTAGATATGACTACATGGAAACATCCTATCAGTCCTTTCGACTGATAGGATTCACTGCGCCACTACCAAATCAGGGTAACTGTTCATTTGCGATCGAAAGTTACCGTGACAGTTAAAGTTTATGAATTACATATCTCCACTCATTGTCGAATTTTCCTGTACGGTAAAAATTAAAACATTTCTTGTCGCGCACCCTCCTGTTTTCTAGGTTGTTATGCATGGATATTTGCATTTGCATAGCCTTTGTGGACGTTAGGTTGAAGAACCGATTTTGAAATCCGTCTGTCGACAGTCCGCGGTTTGTAGCAATAACAAGTAGAAGTGGAAATGAAATAATCTGGTTGTGTATAGTGGTGAAACTTGGGGGCTTTCCTGGATATTTAATAGAAATCGCCGGTTCGCGGAAACCGGTTGAAAATTCCTCAACCAACTTAATCATTTATATGGATGTTACATGATTCCAGTGGGACGGTATATATATATATATATATCATTGATGTACCGAAGAAAATTAATTCCATTTCTAAGTTCTGGTTTGTGGACAGCATTAATTGTGTTCTTGTGCCCAGGTTTTTTTCAGTGATGGTATTCGTAGATTTCCTCTTACAGCTGTTTTCGATTTGCGGTTATTCTGTCCTTCTGCAGTAGGGGGGGGGGGCGGTCTTCAACTAATCAGTGAAATTTATTACGCCTGATAAGCAAAATGTTTTGCTCCACGGCGAATGTGTGGTTAAATTGCAGGTTCTGTTTGTTTTCCGAGATTTTAGAAGCTTTTGAAACAATTCAAGAGACGGCCATTTTAATTAAGTCAGCCACCGTCCCACCGGAGCTGCGCCCATATATTTTCGAAACATTTCCACAATTATCCAGACACCATATCCGTCCACCTTACAGTGGCTAGAGTGGCGCTTTCTGTTATTTGCTTCTTATGGCATTTTGTGTTGCGTAAGAAGTAAGAAACGAGCCACAAACGTACACTGCATCTTCAGGCTTTCAAGTTAACTCATTCACATGCATTAGTTGGAAATGTCTCCGTTATAAAGAAACTATAATATAGGTGATTATTTCCCAGATCAAGAATTTCAGTTGGCTACGGTGAAACTAAACATATGAAACACTAGTGTACTAAAGACAGGAGTATTTGCATTCTAAGCTACATCGATTCCAAATTTAGTCTGAGGTCTGTGGGCCAAAGGTAGCCCTTAAATTATGCCGATAACGATACAATGGGTCGCTTTAGGGTGATGCTTTTCGTTCCCACGGGCGACGAATTAGTGCTATTTTGCCGCTTGGACGCATTCAATAGCATCAGTGTTCCTAGAAGTCTTTCCAGTGATCGACTACAAAAAGAAATAAACACTTTCAACCAGTTTTCTCATATGTAGCTTACGATTACATGGGAGTTTTATTTGGGATTGATATTTCTATGCACGACTGACTGTCCTTCACACTGCAGCTTTCATCCGAACATCAGATCATTCAGCTAACCTTATGTTCGGGAGGCACCAGATTCGAATTTTGCCTTCATTTGAGCTCATTTTTGACGTGCATATCCTTCATCGAACCCGGGGTTTGAATCCCCCTTTCCAGCCGGAAGGTGCGTCTGACATTTGTCTATCCCAAATAGCCTGAGGCCTGTGCGTAAAAGTTTGATCCAAGGGCAGTCAGTCAGGCATGAAAGCATCAGTCTCACATAGGGCTCACAAACAGCTGCGAGCTCCATTTATACATGCATATGAATGTTGAATACGAAACAGGTTGGCGGGGACATTTCCACATTCTGTGGAAAGGATCTGATTTGATGGGAGGCATTCGATTACAGTGTAGAGGATATTTTGTTTCTTTCCGAAATTGTCGTGCATTGTTGGCTGTCATTGAGGAAGCGTAATTTGGCAATTCTGGTTAACCTGGACGGGAGCTAGTGGTGCAGTACTAACACGCCCTCTTGTCGGAAGACCCAGATTCAAACCCTGGGTGCGATGGAAGGTATGCACTATGATGAGCTCTGATGAGAGCGAAACTCGAATCCCATGCTTCCCGAGGTGTAAGGTTAACTGGATAACCTGAGGTTTGTGCGTGAAAGTTGTAATTCTAAAGACACTCAGCCAAGCATAGGATGGTCTCTTGTTCAAACAGATAAGTCAGAAGCCGACTTTCGTTGCGGCGGTAACGTTCCATCCACCTGGAATCTGCCCATTTATAACGTTCTTGGGCGGACGAACAGTGTTCCACAACACAGAAGTACTAGGGTTTTATTTGTTTAGTTTTGTTGAAAACGTTTATTTCGCGAATGGTTATCTATTTCATTTTCACTGATGGGGCCCAATTTTCCCCTCGGGGGTTGCTTGTCTCCGGTTAGTGGGCCACGATTTGCTCACATGTCTCTGCCTGCCGTTCTCTATATAACTGGCGGTTTTCCTCCCCTGGTTACTGAGTTCAATTTATTCACGGCTAGCCACCGATATTGGTGGGTGTTCTTTTGTCCGCAACCCAGGGACGCGTTCGGAAGCATACAGCTCTGCCCTGAGTTGCTTTACAGTTACGAGTTAAGGGTTCATTAGTGCATTGGATTTGAATTCCGCGGCTAATGTCCTATCACCAAACATGAGGTCTGATCAGCTGTTAAAAGCTACTGGAAACGTCTCGGGAGTTTTGGACACGGGTCCGTGTTGTCGAACATTTTATATTTCCATGGTTATGTCAACTGGGTAACAAAGCGGATAGTCTGCCCCATAAAAATGATGTGATCTGCACTTATAGAATGCCATGGCGACAGTATTAGTATGTCTGTGGCACTGCAAGCTGTTTGGTAATGGGCTCAGAAAGGTCCAAATGACTAAAGCAATAGGCAATTTCGATCGTGGCCAAGTAGAAGGGATCTACTAATAGTGAGAAATTAGCAACGGATGCATTTTATGGCCCTAAGTACAGCACACGTAGCCAGACAGTCCAACTCACAGGGCAGTAGGGCGATCTGGGGATCACGCAATCCACTGGGAACTGGTGACCGATTGCTCCGACCATACGCTTTTCGGACGAGGCTAGACATCCTGGGTTCCCAGCACATCATTCCACCGCAGATGCCAGTAACCATACAGTCCTATGCTTCGTAAGCTGTACGTTGTTGGGTTGGAATCAGGGTCTAGATAACTCCCTTAGAATGACAAAAGCAACAGATGATGCTGACCGGAGATTGAAATGTCACAATCATTGTTGATGATAATAATGATAGTAGGTGCACTACTTGTGTTGCAGTGAAATTCGTGGGTTTTCAACATAGTTATCGATATCACTTAGAAGCTCATTTCGGTTTTTCAATCGGTTGTATTTCGGTGAACCTAACATAAAGTTAACCTTCGCCTCCTCGAAATAATTTATGCTGTCATATAATTAGTGCCCAAGCAAATCGTTTTTTTAGTTTGATTGTCTTCTTTTGCGTTTCTTTGGCGCTCAAGTAGACAATCCTATGAAGCAGCGACCAGAGCATCAGTGCGGTACTGATAATTATGAGAACTGGACTGCACTTCTGTCGGGATGCCGTCTAATTAGGATGTCTGGGAACGGTGAACTGTTATTAGATTTCCTTCTGTATGATAAGGATAGATGGAAAACATCTGTAGAAAAAAACTAGGAAATAATGATTTTTTATCAGCACATTCCAAATAGACAGAAGTAAGTGAACTGGTCTGCCAAATGTGGTATCAATGAATCTAGAATGGGACCTTTTTGTAAAGTCGAAAAGTCTGTTTTAGTTTGAGACTAGGGAGCATCTTTCAATACCATCTCCAACCTAGTAACCCGTTCTAACGAAATGTAATGAAGACAGTGGAATTAAGTCCTCACGAAACCCCGTTTACTTATCAAAAACAAATCGTACACGTTGGTTTTTATGATCCATATTTACTGGTCGAATACTGATTCATTCTATCTACCAATAATCTATGAGTCGTCGCACCTTCGCGGTGACGCAGTTGTTTTGACCCCAAAAGCAGTACTGAATATGGCAATTCAGTGCTCATTGCCCGTATACGCACTCTACCAGATGCATATTCGATCATGCATGCATGGTGATTCCGGTTTGATATGCAGCTATCAGACTATCTGCATTCGTGTGCTAAGCTGAGGTTGCTTATTACGGAATGGTATTTCCCGGCGAACTTGAATCAGCCGAACAGATATATATATATATATATATATATACCCTTCACTATCATCCCACAACATTATACAACAGGAGATCCTGCTGGACTTTGCCTTCCTCATCGTGTTACACGTTGTTATGGAACAAACTACGAGGGGGATCGAAAAGATACTTGTGGCAGTCACTATGTGCGATACAGTCTAGCGGCACGGTCGCACATTTTTCCAGTTTCATTGAACACAAATTGACAGCACGACCCCTAGTGTGTTACAGTTAGATCGATCATGGCATGCGCAGTGGGTTTCTGCCGAAACGAATATACGAAATTAGTAGGAGAAGAACAACAGTCAACTGTCCCAATTGAAGTAACACTTTCCATGATATTTTCTTTACGGATAGCCAAGAAGTTTTTTCCCGTGTTATATGGGTCCCTATCGGCACATCCGCGCAGATTCATTTCGATTTCAAATGACATTTCAAGTGAAATTCGTTTTGAAACTTCGTTTATTTGCCTTGTCTTGCTTTGTATTTTTATCGTTTTAGTCTGAACGCTGAGCTAGACTCGTGCAACGAACCGGAAAGACCTGTTGCGTCCGCGTCAAATCCTCAGTAAGTGGTGCTTCTGACCGTGTCACTAAGCTGCATTCGCCAACTTATGTTCATGGCAAACCCTTAGAAACTAAGGCGAAACAGTGATGTACGGGGTCCAGATGGACTTTGGTATGTTTATTCAAGTGCGTACTGCGTAGAGTAATTGGAAAAATGACAAGGCTAGAAATCATGCAACGACCGGTGTTTTACACTTCCCAGTACTCTTAACGCAATGTCAAATTGACTGAGTGATCCTGTTTGTTGAGATCCTCATTCGGGCTCACATCCGTTGCAAGTCGCCTGAGCAGCGATAAATCAATCCGTTGGGCCAAAAAAAAACATTTTTCCCGGTCTAGAAAAAGTCTGTTTGAAATTGTTGTTATTAGTATTAGCTCGTTCCAGTTACTTGACTGCTCCATACGGTATACAGTAAAATCTTTGTCGAAATAAATGCAATAACAACATCTTGTTTCTGGGTCCAGAATGACAGTCTCAACTTTAAAGTTATCGAACAAAGTCAGTTAGAAAATTGTGCTATGATTTCGATTTTCAAGTCGACGTACAGCTCTGTCACTGTCAACGAATATAGGTGAGTACACCGTAATTCCAGTTTTGCTACTGTCTTTGTTGTGGGTAGTTGGAATTTCGTGCCACCTGACTCGGGTTCGATTCAACTCCTTCAGAACTACGGCTTTTTTGAGAGCAGAATACTATGACCTGAGTGCGGCTTCAACGCGGTCCATTTCCAACATACCCACAGGGTGATTCGACTTAAACGGGGACGTGCGTATGCAGGCCGGAATATGGGCGGAGGATAATGGACTGAAATTAGCAATCTAGCTACACTCACGCATTATCGTAGTCCATTTTCCTGTCGAATGTCGTGGTTGGGCTTGGATCGCGTATGGACGTATAAACTGACCGCCGCAAGCGAGATTTGGGTGGTGCGCAGTTGGACCACTTATCAATGAGCGTGAGGCCTCACGCGATGAGTTGTTCGTCATACACGTGTCGGCTAAAGCGTCAACGGAGCAAGTGCCTAGAAAATGAATGCGCAACGATTGGCACTACCACAGCAGTAACCATCCCCTAAGGGAAATTCGTGCGCAGATTTTGCATGGGTCATAGTCAAGAGAAGCGAAGGTACCATTCCTCGGGAGCTGCCGAGCAGCCAGGCCTCACCTTACCAGATTGAGTGATTTGGTTTCTGTGTGCATGCTTGCAGTGGAGCTGTTCTTCATGAGCTGATGCACCCAAATCTGAGTGAAGTTTACGCGCACTCAGCCGATACTACGTACGTTCGTGTGAGGAATTTACTGATGTTCTCCTTGCCTCGCATCTTTGTCGATTTTGACTCACGAGTAGCGTTGCAGCTAGTGTATGAAAATCAAAACAACCATACTCGGCGAGCGTTTATTAGTTTTTTCTTTGCACTTTACTTTTTACTGATTCCCTGCTATGTCAATTACTTCGGTAGGCCCCAACCTTCCACGTCAACCTCAAGTTTCCGACCGGCAGCATCCAGTTTGCTTCAGGATATCGAAAACAGTCAAGCTTCTCTATTCAAGTTTACCACACGTCACATGTATGTCAATCCGGATCACTCAATGTCTCCGATTGCAGTGACCAAAAAACCTTCCCTCCCTTCCAAAACAAAATCCTCAGGCTCCTTTTCTTCACAATTAAATTTCGAGCCCAAAACTTCGCCTCCGGTCCCATCAACATCGAAAACCCTCCTGCCTGTTCCAGTGAATAATCAGCCAACCAAAACGGCCGTAGCTGGCAACTCAACGTCCTATTTGAACGGTGAAAAAGTGAATGGATGGTCAACCGAAGGATTGGCACACGCCAAAATGGTACTGCAAGAAACACTGAAGTTCCACTTATTGTCGGGTCGTATTAATAAGAAAATACATGATCGAATCATTGATCGAGCACTTACAAAGGTACTGCTTTTTTCTAAAACTGAGCCTCGTATTTTTTGTGCATAATCTCCAGTGCCGATTGACATTTGTTCGGTGAGTTATTCTAGAATGAAACACCGTCCACAAAACTGGTCCGTTGACAACAATTAATCTACATCCTTATTTCTAACATCACTGATGGACAAGGTATCTGGCCACTTACCAGGTTGTTTGCATGTATGTCGAGGATTCAAGCATTTTTTGAATCACCGGCAATTTTCCCTAGATTTGCTAATTTACGAGCCGTTGTTGCTAGACCAGTTATGTGATGCCCCGCTGTTCAGTGCATTCTGACGGTGTAGTTCGATGTCTCTCTTGTTTCAGATCAGGCAAAAAGATTCTGTTAAAGTGACCGACAAGCGCATAACGAAACTGGCTGAGGAGTACGTGGACTACATGCAGAAGAGAACCCAAATGTGAATCAAGATGTATTTTTGTCCTGTTTTTCTTATTGGGTAATTAGGATTTACCTTTTCCCCTCGGTTACACTCTACCGTGTTCCGGTTTACCATTGTAAAAAGCTTATGTACACTTCCATGTTCCTCAATTACACAGAACGCCTAAGTTAATCTTCTCGTGAAAATCTATTATTCGCTCTTTTCATGCGGGTCTTCGGAGTTGATGTCGACACCAAAGATTTCAAGGTCACTGTTACCTTTTTATCCCGTTGGTGAAGCGGACTTTGAAAACCGTGGCCATATATCCGCTGTATTTATGTGCCAGGCATGTAACATATCTGTTAGCACACAGGGCTCGAACTCGCGATAGTACACTGTCAGCTGCAGGTCCTGACATCTTAATCAACATCTGGAGATGAGGCAATATAATCATGGCATGAATTTAAAATGTCCACATTTTGCTTCGTAGCGATGCTTGGGAATGCTGCTGCCTGCAAGAATCGCGTGCGGGGAAACACAAAGAGCGTCCATGTCGATGATTTGCCTGTAAGATAAGAAATAAGCAGTAATGATCAATAGTCCAAATGCATTTGAAAGGTTAATTCAATTCAAAATGGGTCTTGTTTGTCCCGAGAGAAGGATTCTAGGACCCCATCCATGACACTCGTATACACCTATTTGGATGACCTCTGAGGCCTAAAATCCATAAGAATTTCTCCATATTGTTTCAGGAGGGAATCTTGGGCCGAAATATACCTGGTACTGATAGTTTGGGCGTCTGGTGTATATTACAGGTTTATTGACTACCACCTATCTTTTCACATACTGAAAGGGAATCAGTGCCGTTCGTCCCAACCTAATCTGTGTGGCGGAGGGTTGTACTGGTCAGACAGAATATCTGAACTTAATTGGAAGGGGATATGAATCGGACGGTCGGTCGCTAGACTACGACACACTCAGATAGTCTTTGTTTTGGGGCGAGACCTCTATCAAACAGTTTCGGTTTGGCTAACCGCTTACGAACTGTGGATCTTAATGAACAACGGAAGATATGGAGAAGCTATTACGCGTGGTGAACTCTAGAGTTTCTTTTCCTTTTGTCTCCCCGCATTGTCCTGCCCTTTGCCCACGATTCCGACAGCATTTGATTCCTATGCAAATTTGTGTTACTGAGCTCGACATAGAAGCCTCCAATTCTTTCAGTTGATTGCAGGATAAACCGTAAAATCGTTATTCTGGACGACAAAAAGCGCCCAGACTCGAGCAATGCTTCGGAGGCATCGGTAGTCGAATAAAGAAAGTTGTCGGGCATCTCTCGATGCGGAAAAGTCAAATCTCGCAACCCTAAAAAACATTACGAGCTGTGGCTTTCGCGAACTTAAGTTCCCGAGAGCTCTACTGATTTTCGAAGTTATCTTTCCTACAGCTGCAGCTGGAATCAGATTCCAGAGGCACTTAAGGCTATCAACTATCTCCAACTGCTCACAACAAAGGGTAATCGCAGGCGCAGATTCCTGACAGTTTCCAAGTCGTCTTGCGTCAGTGGCGTTGGCGTGGAATCCCATTTTTCATCGGAAGTTGGGTGTACACTATAACAGTTGGACCAGTACTTTCAGACCTAGGCGTAGGTTCGCCTACAGAACTCAAACGCTGGAACAAGCGTAAAGTCTGATTAGGTTTGAGTGGGTGGTATTGCAGGCTCATCACCACAGTTGTAACTGTTGCCTACCAGCATAAATGTCAGTCTTGTCTCGACTCTGTCCGGTAAGTAAGTAAATAAGCAAGCTATAGTGTATATGTTAGTTGATTTGCGTCAAATTAGGATTCCCTTGGCCTAATGCGTATTGCAGCAAGAGTCCAACTGTCCATTTTCCGTAACGCTATCATACTGAGGTGTTTGTGGGGCAGTGACTGAGCGTAAGTGGGTCTCCTCGTATTTAGTTCTGGACGCGTTGGCTCGATTGAGTAAGCCTGTTTGGAGGACGACGTAGGCCTTCAAAGTTCGGCTGCTTTGTTTATACCGACAAAATTCCTTCGGTGCAGGCTGCGCTTCGGGGAGGATATTGGTTGATATCGAAGGAGGCATAGAAATTTTGTCCAATGGAATGGGCCTTGTAGAACGAGTTGCGCCCCCGATTTCAGGATTACGAGATCCACTAATAAGAGAGCTTGGAAAGATAAGATCAGCACTACAACTAGTGGATTCAAGATCTCTCAATGGTTCCAAGGTACTCCGGTGGCCTTCGGATAGACGGTGCTGGAAACTAGCAGCCAAAATCATAGTTAGTGTAAGTGAAATCTTCGTAAGAAATGTGCGAACTAATAGCAAAGTTGTGATCCAGTTCACGTGGGCTTATTGACCTTGAATGTGGTAGATATTCCATTGTCGTGTTTATACCAGTAGCGCCCTCCACAGTGACTATCAAGGTGAAAATATCACAAAACATCCATGGTAGGTGTGACGGCATACTTTTCACACGGAAGTAAATTCTCATTGTGGATGCTAATATCTGAAAAACAGCCGTTTTTTTCTATTTCAAAAACGTCAAATTACATGTCACATGGCGCAACGCTCTTTCGAAGCACACTTGGCCTTGATTTATCAGAGCTTATCAAGTGAATCTTCTTGGGTGACACTAACCACAACCAACCTTGTGGCAATAAGAAGAGACAGCAAACGCATTCAGGAGGCAAGGTTCCGATTATGAATAACAGGCAGGACATGGGCATCTGATGGAGATTAACGTGACAATCAATTCGTGGCTGATGAATCCGGATTCACCAGCTAAGGTTAGTTTTATAACTAATAAACTTGTATAAACCTGCACTGACTTTTGTAGCTACCTTAGCGCATCGTCTGCTAAAAAGATGATAAACGAAGACATTGCAAATTGATGAGTTGCAAAGCTACACAAATAAAGAAAGATTTTGAATGTAAGAACGCCAATGACTGCGGCATTGAATCGTACCACCTATTCTCTCCAACCATCGCTTTGGGGAACCTCGTCTACCGGACCTAGGCAGTTTACGTAGACCACGGTCCTATCTGCTGGGTAAGGCTTTTATACCTTTTCCCACACCATTGACTGACCACCTGGACCCATCTTCTAACTGCCGCTTGCCTTAGAGAATGGCGTACAGTGAGACAAGTATGCACAAAACATGTCCTAACTACGATAACCAGATTGGTTGATTTGGGATGCCCCAAACCGACGAACACTGACCAACTAACCCCAGGGAAACGCTGAGCATCAATCTTCCTAAGAATTTGATAGAAACCCTTTTGCCATGAGGAGGCATTTCATTTGTAGGAACTGAGAAATACAGTCACTTAGGGGGAAAGCGTTCAGGACGAGTAGCCCACACACGAGCCAGAGCATGTACATCAGAGTGCCCTCCGATACACAGCGTATGAGAAGTAACTCCCAGTTGTGACGCAAATGAGGGGACTTCGTCACAACCCACAAGGATCTGGAACGGTTGTGCAACATTAAACACTGTATATATTTCGCACAAGTCTGTTTACGGATCATGTGCCGTCGGAATCATGGGGAATGTTGATGACAAAAGTGAGGAAGAGACAATATGCAGAGTTTATCCCACATACTAGTTCCCTCATTGCGCATTTCTATGTCATCGGCTGTGTATCGGGATCCAGGGTTCCTCCGCGAGCTGAACACTACCCGGATGCGCAAACCGAAGTAGTGGGTTAACTTAGAAGATCCTACCCCAAGGTTTTGATCAAGCGGACTAACTCACAAGGCGGCGGGACTATCTGAGGACGACGTAGACCAATACGTATCGGCGAGTGATTGCTCAGTTCACACGCCGTTCGGATGAAGCGAGACATACTAGATTCCTAGTCCAGTTTGTCTTCGCAGATGTCGGTGAGAATACAGCTTCGTGTGCCGCCCGTGGTTCTTTCTTAATCAGGATTTAGCCAGCTGTCTTAGACTGACTACTAAGGACCAATCAACCCAGTGGAGAACGCCTAGCATTCTACTTGGTCCCCGCACTTTTTTTGCGAAAACATTCGCCGCGAGGTGGCAGTGCGCATGACTTCCTGTTCTTTTTGAGACGCATGGTCATTTGGGGGCATTTCAAGCAGCGTTCAGGGCGATTAGCTGAATCGCAGCCTGAGAAGAGCATCCCCGACCATATTGAGGCATTTAGATTACTCAAGTCGAAAAAAACTCAACTCTTCTAGGTTGCATTTCGAACTTGAAGGTAGATTTTTTTGCTTATAGTGGCTATCGTCCACAAAACTGCACATTATAATCACGCTTTAACTGCAGCCTCTTCGGTGACCAGTGGAGGTTAACGCAGATTGTTCACGTGAAAAACGGCTTCCAAATGCTTAAACAGTCAGTGGTTGGTGTTTTCATGCTTCGAGATGGTTACTCGCCCCGACCCCTCTCGAAATGCTCCCAAACGACCATGCACTTCAAACAGCCTCTGCTGAGGAAGTCCTACGCACCTCCTCCTCGTTAAAGAAGTGTTTTCACAAATGTGCAGGGACGAAGGTGAATCCCTGACGCTCTAAGCCAGGTCGACCGGTGTTTATTAGTCAGTCTAGAATAGATGACCAAATCGTTATTCCAAACCAACCATAGGCAAAGTATGAGGAGTACGAAAAACAATGACGGGCGGTGACCGCCGAAGGTACTAAAGCACGAAACGTCCTTTCATGCATCAAACAAACCGAAATGACAATAAGAGTACTGGAGTCTCATGGAATGGAAGTAGCTCGCAGGAAAACAAATCCTACGAGGGGTTCTGCCGAGTACCAAAAGACCGATATCAGACAAGGATTGAACTGCCAAACTGGCTCCAAAGATTGCATAAAACAACAAACGGGATAAACAAGAGGGAAACTCTTGACAAGGATCCATGAGAGCCAACTGAGAACAAAAAGACACGATCCGCTCTCTCGAATATTAGTTCAAGACCACCAATTCAGGATTGAACAGAGCATTCGAAAGACCTCGAAGCTCGTCATTTCTCGGAAAGATCAGTAAAGGGACAGGTCGATCCGGATCAAACGTACTTATAGAGGTAATCAAAGGATCAATGAGCACCCGCCCGTAAAAATTGGCGCTGATTCGACCAACAACAAAACAGTGGACGACGATGGAAAAACGACTGTGCAGCATATGTGTCCTACCATTCAACTCAAGGTAACGAATCAGCACCGATTAGAGACTATTGGTGACCTGTGTAAACCGACGATTGGGAACCAGGCACTCGCCACACGGTCATAGCACTGATGATATCACTGCGGCCTGTGGTGAAACGTTTGCAACCAAATTGCCCAGTTCAGTGAACAAATTAGTACCACCCTGTTTAGCGTGAGCTACGAGCAAGAACACCCGCTACCATATGATATTGTGGCCACTATGTCATAGCACTAACGATGTCATCTCGGCTGCTGGTGAAATGTTTACAATCAAATTGCCCAGCTCAGCGAACAAACCGATATCATATATATGTACGTGCGAAAAGTTCACGGTGCAGTGACATGAATCGGGCTCCGTCGCAAGGGACTATTTTCCTGTAGAGTAATCGTGGTGACGAAATTTAAAAGTCAACTTACTCCCCAACGAACCACTTAGCAGCAACAACCCTTCTTTTTTCGTGACTATGAACTTTCTCGGTGGGCAGTGGATTCAAAATAACAACATCTCCGAGGCTCTCGGGTTTTGCAGTCTGTTCCAGTAATTCATCTGTGGATGCCTGAACAAAAGTAAATTTTCTGACCCAGCTTAGAGGGGATATATGTTGAGGCTTACTTCTGAATACACTCTTCGAGATCAGTAGTTGATATCTTCTTTGTTTTTTTATTGTCATTGCACTTCGTTTCATTTTCCAAATTATTTGGGGTGACCACAGTCTGACTTCGACTGATCATAGAAAATGTTGCAACAATAGCTTGATTCGATGTGAACAGAAGCACGCCAGAGATACGTAAAATCACAGCCTGGAAATGAAACTGATATAAAGAACGAATGTGAACGGGGCTGATAGCGACGGATGGTGTGCGATAAGGCCCCAAGTTGATTTAGCATTCGTTTTTTGTTCACCTTAAACTTCAACCGTATCAGGAAACATCCCCTCGCCAAACATCCGACTTATTGTAGAATCCGAGGACTTTCAAAGAGGTTGGGCAACTGGTAAGCATGTAGTGTTTTTCACCTCGACCTGCAGCCGATAGAGCCCTGAAGGTTGGGATATCGTTGTAACCGACAAGGATTTGCGTTCTGATCATTAAACTATTACAATCAAATACCATCCGGACCATAACAACAAAGGAAAATCATATAGAGCAAAAATGCTACAGAAATATGCCGTCAGTAAACCAGGAAGTGCTAATGGACAGCAGATCTCTTGTGAGAAAAGAAATGACCTATGCTATAAAGCTCAATATCCATGATCAAAAGGCATCATAAAAGAGATGCCGAGGATCACTGCGTTAAGCAATGTTCATAGTATTTCATCTCGGGGAAGAGCTGCATGATACTGGGCGCGTCCCTGGGTCTCTGATAATGCAGCGGCCACTATTCGGGTGGTTAGCCACAAATAAAGTAAGTTTCAACCCAACGACTACGTGAATACGGACATGCAGCAGCAATGCGGAGGGTGTGTTGGGTTTTCGTCTGGCAAGCGATCTCCATGGAAAATATCACAGGAGTCGCCTGGTTGTACTGTGACGGGGCGAATGCGGCCCACCAACTAAATAAGGCCATTGCCTCTTGTTGCATTCCACTCACCTCAAGGTTTTCCAGAAGAGGCGTATCAACCGACCAACAGGCCACCGGCTTGTATAGGATGATTTCAATGCCTTGCTGAAGCCGCTTGCCTGCGCAAAGGCCAGGGCTGCACTTCCGAATAAAAAGGCCTACTCTGAACTGGACGACCTACAATAGCCATAATACACACAAACGTGAATGTGACTTATCTACGAAAGAACGTTAACCGCTCTTCTCTCACTTGCAATCGCAACATTCTACCATATGCAACCGTTTGTTCATCTTCTTAGAGGCTCACGGAGAGCGAATAACCTGATAGACCCAACTTGTTTGATGTCTTGGCGTACGCGCCAACAGATTGCAGCTCAGATGCAGTTTCTATCAAAGGCTGCACGACCCATTCCGCACAGCAAAGTGAGTCGATATCGGGATTTCGGCAAGAGAGATGAACACTAATGTAGATCGGCTGTCTTCGAATGAGGCGAGTCAAAAAGGTCCCTTTGGCCTCGATTCCTGTCGTTCTGAAAACGGGGAGCGGTTGTTGGTTTTATGCTGAGACAATTAATCGATTCTCGCTGGTATGAGATTCAGACGTTCCAGCTGCTGGCGCGCCACTTGGCGTACGCCCTCTCCGAGTCAGCAGTGGACTCAGATCGACCACATCCCATCAGTTACAAACGACCGGGCTGTCTACAAGAATGTCGGTCGTACTTCAGCACACCCTTCGACTCCGACCACGCGTTGATATGCACTCAGCTATCCGTGTACTTTGGTGGGCGCTCAAAACGACGTTGCATCGTCCATTAAATTGCAAAAAGCTATCTGATCCGACTCGCTTACCAATCTTCCGAAACACATTGGCTGGAAAGCTACGACTGCTCCAGGTCACAACATCAATCAGCATTGGTCGCTTATCAAGGATGCGTTGCATTTTGCTGGCTTGGTGACACCCTGGATTTCCGCTGAGTCTTTGCGCCTTCCTGATGCATACCAGTCCATCCCGGTTGGTAGAGTATGATGAAGTGCGGATGGTAACGGGACATGAATTCAACGCAAGCTTGCGTATGGATCGCGAGATCTGGTTGTCTTAGCGAACTGTTTAAACTGAACATTTTGCCGCTACCGAAAATATGCGCAAGCTGTTTCACCTCATCCGGACTACCGGTAGGAAAGCATTAAGTGTGAGTAAACGTACCTGGCCCTCAACGTCAGCGTCTCCGCAGATATTCCGGCAAACGTCCGGTGACCTGTTACAAAAGATCCAACAACTAAGATCCTCAGGGAGATCCGAGCCCTAGAATGTCATAAATCGCCAGGGTCCGATGTGACTTCCTCATTTTCAAAAGGGGATTGCACAGTAACTACCCTAACTATAGGCATATTAGCCTAATCCGAAAAGCATCATTCTTCGCAAGCTGTACAACAGCCAAGAGGAATAAATTCAGGAGGAACAGGCTGAGTTTCCCACTGGTCGTGGATCTCGCCATCAAATATTCGCCCTCCAACAGCTTCTAGAGCGCCATTTCGCTTTCCAAAGGCCATCGATCATCATGTTCTCGTGCCTATTGGTAAGTCTGCACTATAGCACTATTTGTTGATGAATGGGTCGGTCCTCGAAGAGTTGTACTATCATACATCAGATCGGGTTAGGGCGTATGGCGAGCCCTCACCAACGTTCGTCGTTTCCAATGGAATAACGCAAGACTGCCCTACATCATCATTTACTTTGTCATAAAGGATGTTCTACAGAACGCGAGACTTGGCCTATCCGTGTTGAGGACGCCTGACGACTTTCTGTTTCCGACTGCCGATGCCTCTACCGCCCTCTGGTTGAAATAATCGCTTTATATCATCTTCCGTGGCCTGGACACGTATTCCATAAGCTTTCCCATCGTCTCTCTTCCCGTGTTCCTTTTCCACGTGCTGAGCAAAGCTGGAAGAAGCGAAGTGGCACCCAGGCTATGACTTGGTGTAGAGGTGTGAAGAGGTTAGCTTCGGCTTTGGCCTTGGTTGGTGCTTCCTGCCTTCCTGGTAACGGTCCGAAAGACAAGGGTTGGAGGTAGTGATAGACAAGACTCAGAAGCCGAAGTCAGTGGCACCAACGCTGTAAGGCTTGTTTGTAGAATTCCTCCCCATCCTTATAGTAGTCCGAAAACAAACAAAATACCACAGAATATGTATGGTGAAAGCATACAAAAACGCTGGTTTGTTATGGTTTATTATCTCCCCCGCATGACTGTCACCTTTGTATGAAGTTCAATTTACATGCTGTTGCCTTGGCACTATGTATCTATAATTGCATACATATTTTTATAGACCAGGTGTCATTAGAATTAAGACAAAATAAAATTATGAAGAGAACGAAGAAAGAAGCCAACACGAAGCGTGCAATTTCAACCACAAATGCCCGGTCCTTCCTCATACTGATGCACGTCATCGATTGCCCACTGCAATCTGTAGCTCCTCTGTTGTTTTTTCACTGTCCGGCCACTCCATGTCGAAGCAGGGGTGTTGTGTCGAAAACTCCATAAGGGGCCTTTGGTAAGATGACCTGATCTATAAGGCACCAGAATCGCATAGCGCGGGGTGAACCGTTTCCTATTTCACGCGTTTATTGATATTTTCCAGTTAAAAGCTTAACGATCCCCCATTTCCGTAGGGTCCGGTGGCCACATTTAATCGGGGACCGCACTCGCCATGCCATTGCGACACCAAGGGACTCAAGTGGCGCATCACAGAACGCATGACACGCGAAAACTTGTTAATTCACGGACGCTCCCGTTCACTTGGCGAACGTCTAAACACCACGGCCCGTGACCCCTCCACTATCAGCAATCCGTGGATGTAACAGGTCCCAAATAACTCTGAAGCGGGCACTATATGCCCGTCCGAAGTCAAGAGAAGCAATTTCTGCCTGTATCGGAATACAGGTGCGTGTATATAAACCACAAATTTGTGGCAAATGACAAGCCATCAGAAACAGTCCTTAACAAAAATGGATAGCAATAACGCAAAGAGAAAAAAACACTGAGCGGAATTTACCAAAATTGTTAGCACTGCCATTCTTTTTCAGACCATCTGTTTTTTATCGGGACCCATGGACTGTCCGTGGTTCATGCTACCCGGTTTCCAAAATCAAAATAAACGGTTGGCCTAAAAGTCTGTATTCCGCGTTTCAGTCTCAGATTGTACCACCATTAAACTCGCCTAACGGTCTCTGGTTTTGGTTGCCCCACTATAGCATTCTTTCCTAAAAAGAGAGAACAATAAGCAGCATAAGATCAACTGCAAAAAATTAAGCTGAAGAAGTACACACATAAAGAAAGAAAGAAAGGAACACTGAGCCATATCGCTTATCTCCAACCAACGCTTGGAAGACTTAATGGGCCGGAACTCCGCAGTTTAACTGGACCGAAATAGACCAGTCTGATAATTAGTTTCTTTTTCATATCATTTTCCCGCTTCATCGATTGATCTCACCGCTAATTATCTCTACTGCCGAGTTACCACCGTTAGACAATCAGCTACCAAGGTAGGTGAAACGGTCCACAATTGTTAGTTCCAATTCACCAAATACCAAGTTCGGACTACGGTTATCCAGTCCTGCAACAGCACTTTGCTTTTTGAAGGTGCAAAGCACATGCCAAACCGAGCAAACGACCTCGAGAGTCTATCTAGTGCGCGTTCGGCATGGTCCGCGGATTCGAACAGGCACACAACATCATCTGTTGTGTTTCCGAGTTCGACCCTTGCATGTTCCAACACCTCGTCCATGACGAAGTTGAACAGGAATGGAGAGATGGGACACCCTTGTCGAACGCCACTAGTTGCTTCGAATGAACTTTCTAGTTCGCCGTATACCCTCACGCGAACATAAGTATGCAAGTACAATGCTAGCAACAGGTTCACAAACTTCGTTGGCATACCCTTCCGGTGGAGAGCACTGAATAGTGCTGGTCGATCCACGGAGTCAAAAGCACCTTTCAAGTCGCAAAAGACTACGTCTGGCGCGTTTCGAGTATCTGCCGGAGAGTGAATATTTGGTCGATGCAACCTCGATCAAGACGAAATCCGGCCTGTTGTTTGCGGATATTACTCTCGCGAATCGGGGTCAAACGGCGCAGCATTACCGAAGCTAACACCCTAATAACTATCG
>LUCM01009487.1:30294-111701 GCA_008360955.1 Fasciolopsis buskii
GAGAACCGCTCCAGGTAACAGTTAAAAATGTTTAGTTTATAGTGACGGCGTGGGCGCGACTCGTTTGAAGCGTGTGCATAGGATGGAGGACGATTATCTTATATTAATCAATAACAAGGCTGGACAGTTGGCTGAGCTTCAAGAATCAGTTTAGTGGCACACACTAATGTTGTTTAGGGACATTCGACTGCGAATCCTTGGGATGTTTCAGCGTTCCCCAAGAAAGTAGTATGCAGTCGAATCATTGAACTTCTAGGAGAGGGAAGTACCGTGTCCCGATGATTTATCCCTTTCCTTTTAAATTGGCGAGAAACGTGGTGATCACTTACCGTCCTGCTACGTGACATTGGAACTAGGAGCGTATTCCGTATTCGATGGGGTAAGTCATTGATTATACCCATACTTCAAATGGGTAACGAGATTGACTGCACGCAATATCGTGGGATTAGTTAATTGATATTTATTACGGGATGTGGTCGAAAATCTCTAGCCGACGAACATCTCCCACATGCATAATCCACATCTCGCAACCCTACAACAGAACAGCGCACTGCGGCACGGTACACAGACGTTCAACTTCAGTGAAATATCAGGCCGACGCCACAGTAAAATGCATCGACAGTTGCAGCTTCAGTTGATGATAAGCCTTATGAATGACCGTAAAAACTGGTGGGTTGAGGTGGCCGAAGAGACGGAGGAAGCGGCCGCTCCAGGTAACAGTCTAAAACTGTTTAGTTTTATATGTGACGGCGGTGGGCGGCGAACTTCGGTTAGTGAAGCCGTGTGCGATAGGACTGGAGGACTTATCCATGTTAATCAACAAAGGCTGGACCGTTGGGCTGAGCACTTCAAGGATCAGTTTAGCTGGCCACACACTAATGTGTTTAGGCCGACATCTGCAACTGCGAATCCTTGGGAGGTTTCAGCGTTCCCCCAACGAAAGTAGAAGTGCAGTCGAATATTTGACTTCTGGAGAGGGGAAAAGTAACCGGTCCCGATGACTTTTCCCCAGTTCTTTTCAAATTGGGCGGAGAAGCGCTGGTGAAATCACTTACCTCCTTGCTTCGTGACATTTGGAACTAGGAGCGTATTCCGTAATCGTGGGGTAAGTCACTGATTATACCCATCTTCAAGAAGGGTACACGGAGTGACTGCAGCAATCATCGTGGGATTAGTTTAATTACGATAGTTATTAGGGTGTTAGCTTCGGTAATGCTGCGCCGTTTGACCCCGATTCGCGAGAGTAATATCCGCAAACAACAGGCCGGATTTCGGCCAGGTCGAGGTTGCATCAATCAGATATTCACTCTTTATATAAACGTGTAACTCTGGGGAAAAGGCAGCGGTCGGTGAGGTTTGTCTTGCTGTTAAACGCTGAACGACGATGATGATGATGATGAAGTACTCTGATCCGACTCACTGTCTGGCTGCCATCAACCATCATTCCGCGCCCGTGCCGTACATTGGCAGTGATCAGCACCTGAGCACGCCAAAGTGAGTTGAATGATCCAATGATTTGTTCTTTCAGCAGACGATCGGTGTACGTTGCGGCAAAATGCTTGTCTGTGCTAGAATGTCATCGAGATTTGGTGACAAGGATGCAGTTAGGTGAAAGTCTGGAAAACTGGTGGGTCGACAAAGACCGCTGTAAGGCTATATGAGAACGATTCGTCTTCATCTCGAAAAAGAGTTAGCGGTATTATGTGTAAGTACATGAAATCGTAATCTAGAAATGCATCAACATAGAGACTGAACAAAACAGAAAGCACCTGAGAGTGTCATACGTACAGCAATGTTCGTGTGCTGGTTTTAGGTTGGTGAACGCCATGGTATTGGAATTATGAAACCCTTCTATTTTCCAACATTATGCGTGAAGAACAAAAACGGAAACATAACTCCTACTGCTAACCAAGGTTTTCATACGTACCCCGTTGATATGAATCTCTATCATAATGTGGAACGGAAGACGCTATCATAGGAAGTGGTAATAAGCCGATTGCTGACGAGTTTCCGCTAAGAGGAGCTGATCGACAAATCTTTTGCTAGTGTTCTTATTGCACCGCTTTCACACAGCATCCTTAACGGGACGCTTTGAGCGAGGGTGTCTGACCTATCCACAGGAGTAAAATCGAACGATGGTCGGCGTCGTCATTGCCTGTTAGGACGTTTTGGTGTAACGTCTTGGATGCACCTTGGTGAGACGTAGATGCCGAACAATTGGTTCCACATGGATAAAGTGACTATGGGACAGGCTATTTCCAAAGAACGAGCCCATTAAGAGCACCACCGAGATCAAGCGTCCTGTTTTCTAAAAGGCGTCGATGAATGGAGTTAGGTTGCATTCCAGTGATGATCGCATCGCGTATGGCATCGTTCTGATTTTGCTAGGCCCTAACAGACTTGAGACCACAGTCTTTTGCTAACAAATTCAACCTTTGAAGGAACTGGCCTACAGTTTGGTTTGTCATGCTCGCAAGAGTGCGCACGCAGTGCACTTTCACAAGTTTTGCACTCTGCGATGTACTCGTAAACGAAAGGCGTTACGTGAGCATACATGCTCACATCTGATCTGCCCTCAGTTCGCTGGGATCCTAGGCATTTCGTTCTGACGATAATAGGATTGACAGCTTCGAAGGGAACTAAAGTCGGTCATTATTACCTGGTGCGTGGTTTTCGTGTTGGTGGGTTACATACATACTAACACGGACCAAAGCATGATCTGAGTTCACGAGTGTTTGGCAATCACCGACTGATCCATGTCACCGATCGTTGATGGCAATGTGGTCAATTTCGGTCCAAAGGTGTGAAGACGGACGCCATTTTTATGCCAAAAATCCGTGTTCGCCAGAAACGGCCTGCCTGGAGTGAACTTTGATGACGCTATTACCGTTGTGGGTGTTATTGGTGAGGATAGATGGTGGGCCTTCGACATGACGTTCCGCCTCTGTACCCATGATGAGCGTTAAGAATACCAGTAACGACCAGAATGTTCGTTGGATGCGCATATCGGAATAAGTCTTAGAAGTTGCATGAACCCTCAAGAGGTCACTATAGGTCAGGTGCAGTAAAGAGCGTGAAGCCAAAGAACTGATGTTTACCACCGAAAGGGGTCGGCATATATAGGATCCAAATATCCGACACTTACTTTACATGGCTATACTAAGAAATGGTGACGTCCTCGGTTCGGAAATCGATCTAGCATGCTAACTGTACAGTGCCATCCAATGTCACAAGCTAGATATTCAGCAGCGTATGAGTACACGGTCCTTTCACAACAAGGTTGTTATGTTGTGCGTCGTTTATTGGGCTCTCAAAGAAGTTAATGAATTAATAGATGCTCCTGGCTCTTTTGACATACTTTTCGTTTAATTTGTAAACATACTATTCGTCTTTTTTAAATTAACTCTCTTCTAGCAAAGTCAATGTGTGGTGTAAATTCTCCCTCTGGCTTGATGGCAAAACCAGACGTCTCCTGAAAACAACGTAAAGGCATTTTGTGTGACCCTAAAACATTATCAACCAGGGTAGTGTGAAACGGCTGTGGTGCTTATGAAGAGAGTTAAAAGTTTGAGAAATATCGTGCCATCAATTCCTTTCGCATTCCAAAGCGAACTTTTGCTTACCTTCGATGTACCCTTACTATATGCTTAGATCATGAATACGGTAGAAGGGAACACCCCATATCTGTTAGGGTCCACTGCACGGGGATAGGGGGAACTAGCGACAGTGGTCCAGAAACTTGAAGTGAAACAGAACTATATAAGATCTCAAAAAAAACAGGTATGATAGGGGACCACGCATCAACGAACCGACGTCTGCCACAGAAGTAACCAGCGGACGTGAGATTCGGACCTATGACCTTGGGGCGGCAGATGTCTAACCCATTTAGTCATCGTCGGCGTGAAAGTGCCTCTAATAATGCCCTGCCTAGTCGGTGACAACGTGGCGTCCAGCCGATGCCGAGGTCGGACGTTATGCACAGCGTTTAGCGGATTCCATTCGGCGTAGCCAGCATCATTGCCACGGTTATGCTCTAGCTTCTCGATGTTTCGTATGACATTGGAGCAGCCTGAGAAAATCCGTAGTGGAGTACTATACCTCTGCTAAACGCACATGCGCTCAGTCCTCCGTGCTTTACTTCATCATAGGAAGCGCACCTGATAATAACACCTACGTAATCTAGCTATGGAAACCATTGATGCATTCGGAATCTCTGTACTACACTCAAATGGCCAAAGCGACGCACTTCTGAGGAATCCACAGGTGCTCCTAGAGGTTTGTTTGCTTATCTGAAGAGGTGTATCCAAGCCTAAACCGGTATTCCAGCACTGATGGAGAACGGCATACAAATCTTCGTCGGGGCTATCAATTATTAGCCGTCAATTGAATTTGCTCACAAAATTGTTTCTGATCCCACGAACGATCTTTGGAAGTACTGTTCTCATATTTCTACAGGATCCGCTTTTCGTTACACGCTATCTAGGTTAATATCTAAAGGGACCCCACTTTCCCATATTTAGCTGAAATCTTGACAAATCGTGATCGGGTTTCAGCCTAATTTCTGGGCAACATATCATAATGTGCTCTGATTATTCCTCAATGAGTTTTTTTATTTTTCACAAGGTGTTGAGTGTATTTTTATTTAGTTATTTATTTCCTATTTCAATCTTACCCACACATTTTTCGGCTGAAATGCGACATTATTTACTGTGCACAAAAGTCTATACAATATAATGCAAGTGGATGCAGACGACTGTACGGTCAATCTACTAGCCTGTTAATGTGAATCCTTATACTCCACAGAGATTTATCTGTCAACAGCGATGCGAGGCAACAACTCTATGCTCCAGTCCTTAATATCAGATGAGGAACGGGAGGAAGAGGTTGTCATAAGGCCGCATGCAGTGAAAGTCAATCACTCTCCCGGCCCGGACGGCACGCGTCCGCTTGTGGTAAGAGTTGGGGGTGCTCCTGTCTCATCAATCCCAAGACTCTCCAGCGAGCCGGTTTCGGCTGACAAATTACCTTGGGAGTGGGAAAAGGTCAATGTTTTCTCGCTCTTCAAGAGGGGCTACCGTCAGTTATTATTCAACTTGCCTGAAGTCTGTCAGTGTCAAGACTATGGAACGTCTGGTTCTTCTCAATTGACTGATCATATAGAAAGTCATCGCTTCCAACAACATCGGTTCTGGAGGCAACGGTCATGTGTTCCCAATTTGTTTCTCGCTTGCGAAAGCTGGTCGGAAGACAATGAAGCGGTACATCCCGCAGATTTCATCTCTGTTGACTTCAGCGAGGCATTCGACAAAATTTTCCATGGTCGCTTGCTCTTGAAACTCCTGGCGTTGATAACTGCCTACTACGGTAGATTGCCGATTTCCTGCGTGAAGGTTCCTTTTGTCAGTTGCCCAGTTGTTCCCGCGATGGTCCAATCCCGCCCCACGGATAAGTTCTTGGTCCGCTACTATTCCGGGTGTACATTATTAAATCGCCGTCTGTTCTTGGCCTAGTGTATATGATCTGTACGTACTGATAGCCAATCGACACGTTCTTCAGGTCGACGTGGATAAACTGACGTGATGGCCGCATGCCTGGCTGCTTCCAACCAACCTTACCAAATAAGCCTACGCGAGACAACAAAGCCTCGACTGTGACTTAGCCTGTCGTGCAAGTCGTGCGAATTCGGGCGACCACCAGCGAGGACCTGGGTGTTTTGGTTGCTCCGTACTTGAATGAAATTCCACGCAGACAAAGCACGTGAGACCGCTCGGGGCATACCTGGTTCCATCGAGCATTCGCCCAAAGCCTCCAAATTCCTGTGCACTTGATATGTGAATCCTCTGATGTACGGGAACAGATGGGCCTTCCACCTATGCTTGCAAATGAACTTGGTGGCGAAGTGTTACCATCGGAGTAAACAAAACCCAGGAGTAATACGGGCAAGAGAAGATTCCTTCGGGGAGATGTGATTCGGTGATTGTACCGATTTACAGGAAGGATGGAGGATCATCATGCGAAAACCTCAGAGGAATTAGCTTGGCAAGTATCTCATCCTAACTCTTGCTGACATTATTCTAAACCGATTATTTAGTACTCACAAAAAGTGTAGGCGTGAAAACTAAGCCGATAACCGTCCTGATCAAGATGGCATTGATCACATTCTCGCTTAGAACATAGGCACATATTGCGTAGACTCACAATTTCTGTCTTTCTTGATTCGAAAGCGGGGTTTGACTCATTCGACTATGAGCTTTTGACGATATCTCTCACTGAATGGCGCGCCAGAGAAATTCACTTCATTTATCTAACCTCTACGGGAACAGCCGAAGCCGAGCTTGTGCTCACGGGGATCTTTCACTCGAATAGAATTGCTTCGTCCTCATGATATTTGCTCAGAAGGGAACTTTCTTGATCTAGAATATGCGGACAGCATTGTTACTGAGTGAAGATTCAAGTAAGTTGCCGATTTTTATCGATCGTCTGAACGATAGTGCATCTTTGAAGTGCAAAAGCTGGTACAGGGCCGGGTTGGCCCAAAGGCGAATCTCAGTCTTACAGAGGAAAACCGGTATCAGAAAACGGATTTGTTCATCCGCAGCGCTTGTTTAACTAAATGTTGACTACCTAGCGCGGTCGCCACTGGTGTTGCCCAGAAACGCCCCGCTAGCACGCCCCTATCAAAATATACTCAACTGGCTACCGATTTTCCTTGTAACGGTCAACTTCCAGGGTTTTCAGTACTGCAGTCGTACACAGCCGAGTAAAGCTGAAGCAGGAGTGGTCACAAGTAAACGTAATACGAGATCCGCGTTAACACAGTCGGTCCTCCAAATTTGGTGAGGTTCATAAATTGTTAGTTGCCTAATTTTCTGGTCTTATATCGGACTGACTTGTTTTGTGCAAACGCGATGCCCGATTATGATTCACGATTATCGTATCACGCCAGTGGGTTGCCGTGATATCCGACTATCGACCTGTTTCGGAGACGGCCATGTCTTCGCCTACTTTTTTGTGAGGATCCCACTTCTGTTGTTATCTTTTCCTAAAACTGCATCTTTTTCCTATTTCCGTTACTTGCATTGTTCGTCATTCCTCTCCATTGCTGCACGCCGACTGACCAACTTTATGACCTGTGCATTAATTCGCAAGGTCGGACGCCCAACCTGGCCAGACTGTATAAGCGATGGTAACCTGAGCTTACTCTAAATGTTTCTTCCCGCTCACCTTCTTAGTTGTCGTGCTGTGTCAACACATGTCGCTCTCGAGGTCCTGATCTCTGCGTTCAGCCGGTGGATGGTTTAGCTTGAATCGTGCGCATCGCATACTGTGGTTCCAGGGCCGTGTCAACAGTTGTGCGGCTACGGGTCAGTGTCACTCTCGTGTATCCAGTCGGTGTTGTGATCACTCTGCATCTGTGCCATCATATGCTGGACACCTGCTCACAGTCTCAGAGGACTGGGACTTGAGTTGTGTTTGCTTTGTGTTCGCACCAACTACATAGCACCACAAAGGCTGAACACAATAGCGGTGGATTCGGAATTCGTCTGTGGTACATGTTGGAATGTATTTCAATGTGTTCGTTCAACCACACTGAATATTTGTGAAAACCTTATCCAGTGGACTGGCTCGTGTAGGTTCAGTTAGACTATGGGGTTGAAGTCCATAATATATACCGAATCAATGATTACACACAATCGGTTGCATGGTTCAATGCCACAGTCAGTGGCGTTCCTGTGTTCCAAACCTTTCTACTTAAACTCAATGTTTTCCAACTAGCCTTCACTGCTTCTCGTTTTCTTGAGTAGATTGTGCTGAGAGGTGGCAATCAAAACTTGAACACGTAAGCGCAACGCAATTGGTTCTGCAAACCAAAACTCAAACTGACTTACGTTTACCTTCGGTGCATGAAGGATCGGCTTCCTAACCCAGCGCAATTGTGGAAATGGAGCTAAAAACAGTGCAGCGGGTCGCCACATCCATGATTGTTGGACTACGTGCAGTTAATTTCGCCGTTTTCGTAGAATGCCGTAAAATTCGTGAGGACCTAACCCACCCGAGGTGCATTACCCGTAGAGATTACGGCCCTGACTTGTGGGCAGATTCGCTCGTCGGGGCCACGGTCACACGCGTGGACGCTCCCTCACGTTGCCGAATCACGTCCGTTGGACCATTCATTTTGTGTCGTCTATTGCGGACAGTGGACAAGATGTGGAAGGAACTTCCTGCCAAAGTGATGGAAGAAACTAGTGATCGTTTTTCAAGCGCAGATCAGACGATTATATGTTTGTGGCGGAGGCTGCAGGAATAAGTCCTGTCCCTGGGCTAATGCCATAAGCCTCACAAGGGATAGACATTTACGTGACGTATTTTATGACCAATCAAATGCAGTCTGCAATATTTTTTCGGTAGTGTAGCACATTTCCACTCGAAGGATATTGGGACATCGATGTCCACTTGAGCAAGGACCTAAATTTCCATTTTTCTGGTCTGCGTCTCTAGTGACCAGACCTGACTTTTTGCCTCCCAATCCGGAGACCAAGTAAATTACGCGATGTATTCTTTTGTTGAAACATCGGACAGCGATGGTGAGCCTATACTCGGGGGAAACTTGGGCGTCACTTGGTGCTGACAGCAGCACTGATTCCAGATTCTGCTAGACCGCAGTGGGACGGCTGACAGGTGTGCTGGACTCGATCTCTAGTGTTGAAATCCTGAGGGCAGGCGTCATTTTTGCGCGACAAAATAATTCGGCAAATGTGGCAGCTTCAAACTGCACCATTTGCAGTGTGTATTTCCAAGGGGAGGGAAACACTTCGGAGCGAATATAATCCAGGTTCCCAATTCAGTGCCTTGTTAGAAACCTCCTCTCAAAGGTAATCAGTTCCAGGGAGCAAATACCCAATCATTTCAGACGATACCGTTTGCTTGCTCCTTCTTTAACAATGCTAGTAATAAATGTATGGTTCTTTTACATAAAGCTTCACGTCAGTGAACAATACTGCCATCAAGCAATTCAGCAAGAAAATATCTTGAATCCGCAAACGTTTTGTTTCAATCGCCCATGGATCAAATTAGAAGTCTTCTGAACACAGTACATTCAAACGAAATATAGTATACGAAGCTTATTTTTTTTCTTACAAGTACCTGCGATTAAGTCCCGCATCCTATTGGTTCAAAAGAAGGGTGATCTCTAGATGCCACCGAAAACTTAAGAAGGCCGTTTTTATTCCCTAGCTAAATGACAAACTTTGTTGAATAAGGCAGATTTCAGTAGACTTCAGGGTCCAATGTTTTGAATGACACCCGGGTTGCTGTTTTCATGTGCTCGTACGCAAATCCCTAAGCGACGTAGCATATGGTGACCCAACGCCAATTGTCAAGCAATCACAACTTACTGGAAATTATATTTTAATATCCGCTCTTCTAGGCATCCCCGGTTTTCCACTCATTTGACTAGATTTTTTTCGCAAGCAGCTAAGACTCCTCCGGACTTCGCCGCACCGCCCAATCATTTCGCAGGCCAGGTTGTCATGAGACTTACAGTCTGAAAAATGGCAGGATTTTTTTACAGATGAGACTCAACTGCGAAATTTCTTTAAATGGGTTTGATTCAGTCTATTTCGTACCTACCGGGTGTTGGATTGCCTTCTTACATGCGCACCTGATACATTTTTATTCTATCCGTCGACTGGCATTACATCGGTTGTTCAGTCTGCGGAAGGTTTCGTCGCGATCATTTGTTGTGGGTATTCATTGTTCAAGTATCCCAACCACTTTCTGCACCATCGTCTATCTGATGCAGTCGCCTGCTTCTGTTTTCTTTGCCAAACATCCACCTGCCCGTCACTTGGACGGGACCCTTAGTTACAGCTATTACAATATGCGATCTTCGAAGGGACTGCGTGACAGATTTGGTAAGCACGAAAACAGAAAAACTAACGAACCAAAGCACACTGTGCTCATTGGCCAGCATCAACACTCGCTTAGCCAAACCAGTATGGCGGTTCACCAGCTACGAGATGCACAGCTTCCCCAAGCAAGCTAAGACTGTCTCCAGTGTTCCATGCCTTCCAAACAAACGCACGACAACTGGTTTCACCGAGATTATATTTGCTCTGCAACAGTCAGGGTGGGGTGGTAAAACCAAACTACCGATATCCGACACCCCCGAGCAGATAGACTCAAAGACCTCCCATGACTACTACATCTAACTCAAAAATTTGGGGTAAATTTTCATAAAAGTGTGAAATCCCACAGTCCCAACAATGGGTAGGTCTCTCAGGTCGTCAAAATGAAGATTGCATCAGGACAACCACTTTCAGACGGGTGTACCAGACACGGGAATCCTGATTTTCGAGTGGCCCGGGGTTTGGTGATAGATTCATGGCCTTGTTGTAGACCGAGTTTTTGGGATTACATTCCACTCCAATTCTTTTCTTTGTTCATTATTCTTGCAAAAACCATTTGAAGCCTGAGTCTGAAATAAGGACTACAAGGAAAATTACCCACTCAATTCCTCGCTGCAAATGGGACGTTATTGAAACCCTATGTGCGCAGTGCATTCTGATGCAGACAAACCGTTTATAAGCCACCTATACTACAGTAGTCCCATGGTGCACTGCAGTTCACACCGCTCGTTCACTCGTACTGATATCATGCAGAGGAGGATTGTTGTAGGCTTAGCCTGATCCTGATGAGACCACGAATTGGAGATGAATAGTAAGTCGAACCCTTCGTTTACGGCGGAAAAATAATGAAAAACCTATCTGCTCATATCACCACACGAAAAACCGAAACTGAGAGAACATCTTGACTACTTTGTTCCTTACATATCATCAATATCTTCCTGTCCACTTTAGACAATTTGGAAGTTCTATCCCCTCCATCACCATAGTCTTAAGTGTAACTTCTTAGGTTTTACCATCGCATTTATTCCATTTTTACATCATATTTTGCCATTTCCATAGAAAAATCATATAGCAAACCACTTCCTCCCACGCTTTTAACCTGAAACTGAGCTCCAAAACTAGCGCATACCACTTATAAACATACAGTACCACGTCGGATGCACCTCACCTTTCTTCTGTCTCCATAATCGGTACCTATCTCAAAATGCTGCTGTTTGCAAATTTCTAAATATCCATCTTCCGGCATTTGTCACGTTGTCTGCAGCGGACAAGCACTTCAAGGCACCTTGGTGTTGCCCCAAGCAAAATCATTAATTTTAACACGCTTGTGGACGCCTTTATGGGCGCAACAGGAAGGAAACTTCAGAAAAGGAGACACATAATGTGATGGAAGCATTTGTTAGCGACACTGAGGTTTGTCGGTGTGCTCGATAGTTCATAGGTTTAGTGGGGCATAAACAGTTTAGGTTGGTCGACCGCCGTAAAGACGCTGCTTGTATCAAAGACAGGGAAAGTTGGGTCTACTTAAGCCAGACGTCGCGAGATTTGCGTTTTTCGTTCGCACAGTGGGGGAAAATTGATGAAAAAGCTTCCTCGTTGAATTGGTTTGCCATTTTTATAGACGATGGGAGGCGCATTCATCCGTGGATGCGTAACCGAGTTCCTATTTTCACCGAAGACCACCCTGATAAGCTTAAAGCCTGCGTTACTAGCCGTTGTCCGGTCGCGTCAATTTATTTAAACCTTGGGGCGTTGCTGTACGAGCACATGTGGGGACATCGGAGTGCTAAGCAGTTGGCTAATTTTGCGATATTTACAGAGTAGGGTCGGAGAATCGTCACTGTGAACGTGTTATCCAAAAGAGACCCATTTTATGTGACGTATTCACTCCGATGCCTTGGCGCCTTCCCCAGCCAATGGGAAACGTTTGTCATTGTCCCTGTTTACATGAATTTCTCGAAGCAGAAGCCCCTAATTTTATGTCCATCAGGCACACCCCAGTTGTCGCATGTATTATGGAAAGAATATCGAAAAGTTAATTGGCAACTTACTTGTTGGATCATGAGCTCAACATGGGTTCCTTCAGAGCAAATCATGTTTCAGCTGCAGACTGTTCTATTAAACCTAGCGGCGAAGGCTGCCAGCGACGAGAAATCGTTGATTGTGATTATCTTAGATATGACGATGTCTTTTGGTTGCGTGTATCTTCCGAAGCTTCTCATGAAACTCAGAGGCTATAGTACATTTACCCCCCGGTGGTTTATTTCTCTTCATATTTGAATTCTGGAATGTAGGTAGTGGCAACTCAATCTAAGACTCATTCGAACACTAGTGAGTTTATTCAAGGAATCATGCAAGGTCCACTTCTGTTTCTGCACTGTATCAAAGACTTACCCAAGTCATTAGGCACGAAACCTCTTTCCTGTTTGCAGGTGGCAAAAATCGTATATTAGTTTCCTCTCGTGACCTAAATACTATCACGGACAATGCAGAAAACGATCTGCCGCTATTTTCGTGGTGCGTAGCCTAGTTGATAAAATTCTCGGCCTACAACAGCGGCGTACTCGTGCACAAATTCTGCATTCCTAAAAGAATCATTGAAATTAACCAGGAAGTCATTCTTTCTCCTCACACAGTCGAAGACCTGGGTTTATATTACTCCAGGGTTAAAATTCTCAGAACATGCCCTGATTCAGGTCGCAAAAGCAAAGAGACTAAATGGGTCGTGCTGAGAACTTTTAGAACCCAGGAAAGAAAGGTGTTAATAAATAAAACACAAGTAAGATTTATCCTGGACTACTGTTCCATTCTACAGAGTGACAGACCAGAGATTAAGAATGTTCAACCAACATTTACAAACGACTTCTGGGCTACTCTTCATCGTTAAACTTCATGGAACGGTGCAAGAAGCTACACATTGGACCCTTATGGCTGCTTGCAGTTCAAATTGCCCTATTCTTTTTTCATAAGATTATTGGTAAAGACGCGTACCTCCGCACTCCGAATAAGGAATAGCTTTTCCGATGGCCAGTTCTCAAATGAAGAATGACACTTAAGAAAACTTCATCATCAAATAATCCACCCTATAAAATAAACTATCCCAGCAGATAAGGATGATTTCTCCTGCCTCCGCTACCCTTAAAATGAAACTAGGACTACGATAACTTTAAAAAATGTCTTCAGCTTGCACGATACTTACGCTCCACCAGAAAGAATCCATGAGTGGGAATTGGGGTATCGACTGAATGTAACACTTGAAGTCTTATATCAACTGAACCGACAAGGTCTAGCCATTTTTATTTCCAGCAGTATTCACAAGTACATATCGTTTTAGACACAGGCAGAAAACCTTCGCCAGTGTAACGAAGTCAGCGCAATTTTTCACTTATCATTCGATTTCGTTTAATAGGTATTCAGCAAGGCATATAAATAGACATAAAAACTCATTTCACATTCTCACTTGCTCTGAGACTGGCATTTAATGTCCTCGCATAGATCCTCTCGTATGCATGCATGTGAAAATTAGCCCATTCCAAGCGCAAAGCTTGGCACAATTGAACGCCTCATTCTACGTAACAATGGTGCGCGTTTGCTCTTGTATCTCGCCAAGGTTTTGCTCTGCAGTTTCTGGTCCCATCCTCAGACAACTGAATACACGGTGAAAGCAAACTGACCAAAGGTTCTGATCAACTATCCAAGGACAGATAACTACGATGTGCTACCCGGGTCGCGATGAGGTGGACATTGTCGTTAATCGGCTTGATTCATCAAAGCAAATTGATGACTGTTGCAAGTGGGCCTAGAAATCAAAGCCACATAATCTGATCCACGACACTTGTGATACCATGAGCAGATAAGTCCTGCCAATTATACTGATTTATTGCTGGAGCTCCCCCCGTGGCTAACATGCCTATCACGTTAATACCCAATCGCCACGAAGGCACCCACACGTATATCCCTGTTTTAGATGCTGCCACTGCCGTCCGCCGCAATCATTGCCCCCAGTTCTCCCCTCGACAACCGCGGCCCTCAGTATATCAGTAAGTGCTGTCAGTTAGGCCCCCAAACGCAAATTGGAGCAAAGAAACTCATTCTTTGTTCTACATTTCGTCATCATTTTATGGACTCGTGCAATCCGACTACCGCGGAGATATCTCTACACCCGCCGCCATCCTCCAATTTAACCTTCCTCCTATGGTACGCGTCATCGGTGCGTACAAAGACCTCTTAGAATGCCATTTTCGTTATTCATTCTCATTTTGTCCCCTCATGCGTACTTACTTGTTCCTTAGGATCTGTAACACCCGTGTAACATTTCAATACGCATCCAAGCATTTCGCTCGAATTGTTCGGGAATTATACCAATATATATAAAGTAACGTGTTTGCCCGTGCCCTCCAGACACGCCTCCTCCCTTCGGCAGTACCGCTCACTCTCCGATCAACTCAGGATGCCGCCATCTGAGTGTCGCTCTAACTTCCCATCATTATAAGTACATTTCTCTTTCGTAATTTCACTGCTTTTAATATTGTCCAACGTAAAAGTAGATGTGACGTTACAGTGGGCATTGCGGAACCTGCTCCACCGGTGGAAAACGATGAGATCCACCAAATTCCGTTAGCGATAGGCCTTCCAGACTGCCTGCCGTCATGTCGCGTTTTCAAACTCACATCCCGTTTCAACACATCCCACTGGAAATGTCTCTTCTCGGAACCGTTTCGGTCTCCACATCAAGTATCCCGCTCCATCCTCTGCATCCGATTTCGTTAATCGACGACAAATCCCCCGCAAATGCTAGGCAAATCATATACTTACTTGCCATCTGTCCCATTTCCACCAGCTTTCAGCATTCGTGGTTAACCCCAGTCTCCAGCTCCCTCCTGTCTTCCGCTGAGGTAGCAGCAACATAGAAAAAACGGTACCATAATTTTAGCGACAGTGCAGCCAAACTTGCTGTTTCCACACGTTCCTCTTGTTCCTACATCCATCCTCCACGGTGCTTTATAGTATATGTCGCGATATACTTGTCCATCCTGCTTTGACAACATTCTTTTCCAGATTCCTCTCCTAGTTTGCCACTTCAGGTCAAATTTTCGACCTTGCAGAGAACTTTTTACTTGGACCATTTTTCAGTTATTCATCTTTGCTAGATAAGTTAGATCCATAGATATGGCCACTTGCAAAAATTGTTTCTTGGCCGGTGGTGGCCGAACGGATAAGATCTTGGCGTTTGAACGTGAGGGTAGCGGGTTTGATTCCTCTAAACGCTGGTCACTTCCCCCACTTGGCAGCACTCTGCTGGCCGCGGCCTCCTTTCTGAAAATTGACGTACACTGTTGTTGTATTAATAGAGGAAGTAAAAGAGAAGAAACTGCCACAAACCCAGCTACGTCGATGTCTTGGAGTTCCCACGCTCCATTTATCTATCCGTCCTGCCTGATTCCAGCCGATATTTCTGCCCCGAAATTATTTATATATTAATCCTCTATTATTTTCCCGCCCCCGTAATCCTCATTTCTTATTTGCCGCTGCTCATTGTCCCGGTACCAACGGAACACTGATAGCTGAAGCCACTGATACAATCCAAAAGAACTGGTGATTTGGCGAGCGTTTTGCTGTGAACTGTTTTTGAGAAAACTGCCCGGGTTTGACTGGTTTTACTTTGTTTGGCGCTTCACGGGAGCCAACTGCGTATTGCTGAGGTGATGCGAAGTACATGCAATAATTCCTCTCTAAAGAATTGTTTTGTACGTGGCTACCTGAGCATTTTTGAGAATTTTATAGGCAGCAGAAATCCTCTTCTTGCTGATAAAGAACTTTGCCAGAATTTTGCTTTGAAACCACAACAGAATAGAAAAATTTCCACTTTGGGTCAAATTCGCGGCTTTTTCATTAGACTTGGGAGGTGAGCCATGTTGCTGGCGATCAGTAGTGAATCCCTAGCGTTATTAATAGGAATGCGGCCGAGGATGGTGGAGAAAATAGCACTAGATGACCCGTCTGCTTGGCTCGCCGCTTCAGAGGGCAGCGTATCCAGTAAACGGCCGGTGGCCACCAGATTCTGTTTATCCGTCTGAGCTCCAGGCTCCATGGCATGAGAAAAGTTTTGGGCTTTGAAACGGCCAGCCCGAAATTGTTGACCTGTTCTACTGAATTAGACAGTTTCTTTTTGAAAGCTTGTGTTCTGTCGTGGGAGTCACCGATTAGGTACTTAAGAAGTTCATTAGTCCCAAATGAGAGTCCACTTTGAAGGTTATGTTTGTTGTGATTTGAGGGAGTATTCCAATGGAACATTTGGTTTCCTGAATTGCTCCGTGAATCACTCTACTCCTGATTACAAATTTGGAGTCTAGTGAAAAACCCAGGTAAAGTGGTGAAGTGTGATCACTTGGTCGGTATTGCTACATCGATAACGGGATACTGTAACTATCTGGCTTTTGAAGCATTCCTGGAGGTATGGTTGGTAACAGGCATTATAAAACTAATACCACCTGTGAACACTTCAGCAGGCCATGTAGGCACCACCAAGGGAAAGTAGATTGTGCATCTCCTTAGTGGACACCAAAGTAAGCTGGAAGACCGGTAATAAATCCACTAGGCTCAGGACCGTTGAAAAGAACGGACTACAATAACGGGAAAAAGGTGCGAAAAATAAAAGCGGAATTTTCAGCAGAGGGATGGCGTCAAGAGTTGTGGGAACCTATCTATGGGAAAATAAGTAGACAAGCCACCCAGCTTCTATACTGTCGCAAAAGAATACCCAGGCAGATATAATGTAGGTTGTTCAGTACAAAAGCGTTCAAATTATCGTTAAGTCGAAGCTAGAAGTGTGGCTGCCCCAGCTTAGAAAAGTTATTGGAAAAAAGGTTAACTGTAGATTAAGTTAACATGGGACGTTCAGAAAAACCTAACGAATTTTTCGGACGGGTAATAGGGTTCTAGTTTTACTAAGAATGTCAGAAGAATACCACAGTTGACGACCCACAACAAGAGGCTGCGTGGTGCAGCTCGTACTGCTGAAGTACGGCTGCAACTAATATGCCTGCTAATACCTTGAAAGGGTGCATCCTTTTACCTCTTGTCCAAAGTGCTCGATGGCAAGGTGGAGAGTTAGCAAAAATGAAGCCCAGCTTCCTAAAATTCTGCTGGCTTTAACGTTTTACACAAGCGCCAAAGTGAATCGTCAGAGTACTGGCGACGCATTAATTCGACCGAGGCCTCTAAGTTGGCGGTTCCAGGTGGTATAGGTATCGAAGATTTAGGATGTGTAAGTACTTCCACGATGGAAATGGCATGTTTAAAATAATTTGAATGGCTGCATAATGGCCCCAGCAAACACGACCTTTTGTTTAGCTCCTCGCAAGGCGCATGTCGGCTGGCAGTTTCGTCCGCGAAATTAGAGATGAAGCACCGACAGAAGCTAAGCAGACCAGTAAATCGTCGTGATTTTCTGTACGAGCGAGGCACCATGTAGGGCCAACTAGTAGATACTTTATCCGCCACTGGAGTAGCATCCGTGGCAATAAGCCACAAGAAAGCGAAGCCTGTCCCTCCAAGCCTACATACTGCAGCATTGGTCATTAGCCCTGATTCCTAAGGAGATCACAAAAACGTACATAAAGACTAGAGTACCTATCAGGAAAGGTGACCTTTTTAATTGCTTCGTATTTCCCGCCGGATCGCCAGTCGTAGCCGGCTTTAGATACCATGGAAACAGGGGAGACCAAGGGACCATTGTAAGTGCGCATTGTGTCCAGCTCTAACGTATGTTCGAGCTCCGCCTTGGTTGGACGGGACGTGTCATGTGCTAACCGGATATGCCAACTAAAATTTAGAAGTCCGGAGAATCTTTGCATGACGGGAAGTGGACCGGTGTAGAGATCAGCATCGTTCAGCGTTACAAAGCAACCTAAACCCCACTGACCGCTGCCTTCTCCCCAGAGTTACAAGTTTTATGAAAAGAGAATATCCAAAGGGAAAGGGCAGTAAACCTATATAGCTGTGTAAGGATGAGAATGCTGTGGTAGCCTACATACGGAACTCAGTTTGCTTATATAAACGTATTATTTAAATCATTTCGCTTCGATAGAAAGTGACAACGCGATGGCCACTGTTCGCGGTTCACTGTCATATCCTGCAGTATCTCCAGCCAGCTAGTTGACGAGTCTTTCGGACCCCAACCACGAAGGCGTGAGACACCTACTTTATCTAGGTTCGCTGTACATTTCCTCATCCCGCGTTGCCACGTCATCTGTTGACCTCCCCATGGCTTCTTTCATTCCTTAAGAGGAACCCAAAACAGGGCACGGTATGGTAGACGAGTGTTCGTCATGTGCAACACGTGACCCAACCAGCATAGTCTACTGAGTTTCATACGATGAAGTAAGGTGTTCTGAGAGCGAACACCTAGTATTAGATTCCTGATCTCCACATTACTCACCCGTTCACTCCATCCAATTCTAGCGGATACTACGTAGACACCGGTGGTCGAAAATCTCTAGCCGACGAACATCTCCCACATGCATAATCCACGTCCCACAACCGTACAACGGGAGTGAACGCACTGCAGCACAGTACACAAGACCTTTTAACTTCAGTGAAATATCAGGCCGAAGCCACAAGTGACTCAGTCCATCTTAAGCCGCTCAAGCCTTCGGTATTCGGGTATCCACTTCTACTGCCATACTATCGTTGTTCGGCAAGCAGCTACCACGTTAAGTGGAACGGTCCAAAACCACTAGTCGCTCTTTATCCAGCATCAGGTTCGGGGCTAATGCTGTTCACTCTTGTTATAGCGCTTTGCAATTTAAAGGTGGAAAGCACAAGCCATACTGCGATACAGATCTCAGATCTTTCTAATTCGCGTTTTGCATTGCCGCAGACTCGACCAAGCGCAAGGGGTCATCTATGTAATCTAGATCACGTAACTTGTCTCCTTTGCCCACTTTATTCCTGCACCTTAGAAAACTCCCAGAGCTTCTCATATTAACTCGTTCATGGCGAAGTTGAACAGAATTGGACGGATGGGGCGTTATTGCAGAACGCCTCTTGTTCACCGTACGCCCTTAAGCAACCGTGGATATGCGCGTACAGCTCTTAAAAATGTTTCACGAAACTCGTTAGCATGCTCCTCCGGCGGAGGGCATTGAAAGGGCTGTCCGATCCAGTGAGCCGAATGTTTCTTTCAAGTCGAAAGGGACTGCCATCCTAGGCCGGCGAAACGTTTGAAGTATTTGCGGATGAGTGGATATCTGTTCGATGTAACACTGAATTAGACGACAGCCGGCCTGCTTCTCGCGAATTTTACTTTCGCCAACTGGTGTTTGACAGCGCATCATTATCGAATCTAACATCTTAGTAACTATCGAAATTAAACCAATCACCGACGGTCGCTGCCGTCATTGCGTGTACCCTTCTTGAAGATATGGACAGTCAGTGACTCAGCCTATGATATAGGAACGCGCTCTTTGTTCCAAGTACCCCAACTCAAGGAGGTAAGGGATTTCCCCATAAATTCTCCACTCAATTTGAAGAGAACTGTTGGGAGGTCGTCGGGACCGGCTGCTTCTCTCCGCTTCAGAAGTTGAAAATTCGACCCTACTTCTAACTTCATTGAAGGATCGACAGACATCGCCCAACGATTGGCAACTAAAGACGTCGGCCTAAATACTTAAGCTAAACTGATCCATGAAGTGTTCTGCCCAACGGTCCAGCCTTTTTCTACAAAGGATGAGCCCTGAAGTCCTATTGCACACGATTTCACCAAAAATGTCTGCCTTCCACAGCTGTTACGAATAAACCTCAACAGCCTTTCAATGTCAGCTGAAGCGGCCACTACTTCCGACTCCTCGGCTACCTTAACCCACCAATTTTCTGATTAGTCTTAAGGCTTACGGATAACTGACACTGCAATTGTCGGCGCATCATTTTCACCTACTTGCAGTTAGTTAGCTGGCGTTTTGCTGCACCAGACCCAGCGACAACTGCGACAGTGTTTTTGATGAACGCTAGATCTAGGACCACAGGCGAAATCTGCTGCCAAATGCATGGCCTGCTTAATTTCACCCCACTGCTCGTATACATTGCTGCTCGTCGAAGTTCTTAGTTCCTCGGATAGTCTCTGTTCGTAGCTGTTGCGAACAGCCGAACCAGACAAACGTTCGACAGCCAATCGGGTTCGTGGCCTGCGTCGATGGCCATTCAGCTGCAGCGAAAATCGCATTAAAACTAACGCATGGTCCGATTCGACACACGTGGTCTAGTATGATCTACAGTTCTGGACAGAACCGCGCCAACGGCAATTTACTGCAAATGACAGATTTGACTCTATGTCACAGTGCGACGATAACTGTGTCAGAAATTCGCACTAGATAGGATAAGGCTATTGTATGCACAGAATCGGGGAAGGTTTCCCCGTTTTCTGTTCGCTTAGCAAGCAAGGCGCATCGCGCATTTAAACAGGACCCCCATGCACTCAGTTTTCCAGCTTGTACATTAAAATCGCCTACAACCTCCACAATGTCAGAGCGTTTGCTCTTCCGAACATGGGTGACGAGGTCATCATAAAACTCGTCTTTCTGCATGTTAGTGCTGCAGTCTGTTAGAGCGTATGCTGAGATAACAAATAAACTGCGCTTAAAACTACTATCCTTCCAGATGCTGACTGAGCACAAGCGACTGTTGAATAGGATCCAGTCTAAAAGGGCTGCTTCAGCATTCTCAATCAAGACTATTCCTACACCACTTTGGCCCAGAGCTTGCGCCGCTCTGTCTCCTGAAGTGCAAGGGAAAGATCTTGACGAGAAATTAGGTGCATTTAGTGGAAGTACAATTCTCAAATCGCAAACTCGTTTTTCACTCACGCAGCGGATAACACTGTCAGAGCTGAACACGTCTTTTGGACAGCCTGCAGTGAAGTGCGCACATTGAAAGAACCGAGATTTAGAGGCTGACGAGACTTGAGAAAATGTGAGCGACGATCAACTAACTCAGATCAACCCCGATATGGGGGACCAGGGGACCACTTTGTCAGGCCTCTGCCCATTTACCTTCCAGGCATGATTGTATCTTCTGCTTGTGATAAACCATTCTCTATATATCGTTGTCTCATTGAGACAAGCAAATCTTCCCACTACATCAAGGTGTGGTCTCGTTGCAAAAGAATCAATTCTCAGGGCAGGAGCAGAGCCGTAACTCAAGTCTTCTCTTTAAGTGTAACAATACAGGTCACAGCATTGCATCCTGTTTCCCTGGCCTGGACATATGGCACAAAAGACGCAAGCATGACATCAGAGTGCCACACATGTAGGCACCCTCACTTTAGACCGTATTATCAGCATTGGTCTGTGAGCCGAAGCGTGTATGTTAAACCGTTGCTGAGCGGAGCAGTGGGATTTCATTGGCGATTTCTGTGGTCCCTTTCAGTAAGTAACTGCGGGCTTCATCATCCAGGGTGATTAGTTGCGGCGGAGCTGCTGAAGCTAATTTCCTCTTAACGTTGGTTGGTTTTATAATCGTGCGCCCCGGAAAACGGCGCGTGAGGAAGCAGATCTCATGACTTTCTGCTCTCAAGCTGAATAACTTTAACCAGCTGTCATTTGAAAAACCCCGACTTTTGATCTCCTCACTCAGAAGCTATCATATCCGTGCAGATATACCATAACATCTTTAATCTGGAGGGTCATATCTGGGGTAAGGTAGCCAGCAATCCGCTTGAAACAATTAGCCTTGTTGGTCATCCTGTAATATTTCAGTTCCAGTTTAGCTAACGTGCGCTAGAGCTGGGGAGAGGACTTCATGTAGTACAGCGTGTGCAGGGTGAGGGTCCCTCTTTTTGGGCCTGGCGACGGCTTTCGTTCCGTGGACATGGCAGAGCAGGCTTATTTTTCAAAACTATGCGGCAGTCCAACGTGATACAGAACTATCAGTATAAAAACACAGCCAGTGGGAATCGACATGAGGCAGCAGTCGGCAACAACAGGGCCGATTCTTACTTGCTTTAGCTTGTACCTGACCGTCCTGACGACATGCATGTGGCTCTTACCAGGGACTGTAATGCTGGATTACTGAAAACTCGAACGCTCGGCCGGTAAAAATGAAAGACAGTCTAGGCTGGTCAGAGTCTGAATCTATCTGGCAGGGCATGTGGGGGGAGAGTGACGAAAATTCTGCTATTGAAAAACGCGCGGGTGGTCAACGACTGGGTAAACCAGCAATCCATGAGAGCTAGGCTGTACTCTACTTTAAGCCTTCAAAACTGCTACAGACTAATGCTGGATGGCAGTTTCCCCTGATCAGACAACATAAATGGGGTTGGTGCATCTCATTCCAGTTTGCCTTTTTTGCATATAAAGGGTAGTTATGCATATATGCATAAGCAAGATGCAGCAACAAAACTCCAAGAAATTGATATCTCGCACACTAATGGAAGACGAGAAAACTCACAACCACAAACTGATCCGGAAGCTTGTTTGACCGCCGAGGTCACTTCTCTCTCACGCATGCAGAACTAATTAGGTCAGCACTGACTACGGGCTCACAATGCCGCCGAAAATAGCATGGAAAAACGAGGTTGCGAGTAAAGTTAAGGCCTGTCTAAGGAGACATGTCACGCAATTCAGGCTGAAGTGTAGAAGCGCGCATGAAATTTAAAGAATGGGTGCCCGGACGACCGGTTATCTGATGTAGGCCAGTGTTTCTGGCGAAGTCCACTAAAAATCTAAATATTGTATTTTTCTGTCGCAGCAGGCAAGGAACTGGAGAGACAAAAGTGCAAACCTGGAGATTAAAACCTAGTTAGGATACTTCGGCCGACGACCAGGCCCGAGATCACAGAAATAGCAACTTGAGCTGGGGAAGCAGAGTGGTAGTGCTCCATGCCAGCGTATGAAGTAGTAGAAACAATTGGCTTGTTTCAACGGCCACTGAATTTAATGCCTCTGTGTTCGCCGATGCCAAAATGTGACCGACAAAATCAGACCTTAGCCGATAAAGGCAAGAAAAATTTGCATTTACTGTCAGTAGAGAAAGGACGAATGTCAATGGTTGGAGTGGCCTCTATCATATTAGAAGAGATTATTCATGCTGAACCCCTGGTCAAGGCATGCATTAGGAAAGTCTAGGCACGCATGATCGCGAGTAAGGTGGATAGCCTGAATAAAGCTCCATATTTTGGCAAGAAGGAGGATGCGCTTCTTCCGAATCTTTGGAAAAGCGTAGTTGATGAAGCCGGCAGGGACCACGTCGTGAACGACGTAGATTTTCCAGCAACGGAAAGGGTTTTTATTGTGTGAGCCTTTAAAGGGTGGGGATAAAGTATTCTTTAAGCTTACATGCACCGCATGAGCAAGTTAGAGAGGATGCCAGATGCAGATACGCTGCCGGGCTGTCACCAATAGACCATGCAGCGGCAAAGATGACTTTACGATTCTTCGCTAGTGGTTGTCGTTTATTACCCGTGCCTTTCGCACTGCTAGGTGAGTTACCCTTCAACCTTTGTGGACAGCACTTATCAGCATTATTTCAGATACAACGGATCCTCCGCATAACAGTCTTTCAAGTTGCCACTCCCACATTTCAGTGCAACTCGCTTTTCGTTCAATGCTTTCTGGAATCAATACATATAAGAGTTCAAATGTGTTACATTTCGCATGAATTTTGATAAACCGCGGCCGAGTTTTAGACGATCTTCTGAGCTACAATGTATTCTGATCATTCCCTGAAGTGTTTTTAATTTCGGATTCTTGCAAAGTGATGAGCTTAACCTTTCTGCTACTTTTTTATCCCTGAAGTTTCTGATCGAAATGCTACACTTGTTTAAGCAAAATCTTATAAGATATAATGCAAACCGGATGAATGATGTCACTGAACTTGTGCCCACTAAGTCTACGAAAAAGTCAATACTCAACGACGGAAGTCTTCGAGTTTACGTTTACCTAGGTTTCCCCTTAAATGGGCACGAATATGCTGCATGCCTGAGCAATGGATTTAAGCTGGGACACTAACGAGGTGGAGGAAAACTGGAAAACTAAAGAGCCATGCAATCCCACAGGGTGAATTTGTGCTTTTATGAAGTGGAAATTGCAAGGCGAACTCACATTGATGGAGCTATCGCAAAATCCATTAGGCGATAAAGTCAATGCTGAAGATAACAAGCGGCAACGAGAGAAAAAAGGAAAAGGTAGTTAAAGTACAGAAAACTTCATGACAGCAAGGCAAAGCTGATCTGCATTGGAAAATGCGGGTGAGAGCTTAAGCGGGCACAATGTGCCAATAGACAACCACAAAACACTGCGCCCGCACGCAATCAAAATGTTCGCTGAGGTATGTTGTTGGTACCTTAAGGGCTGGAGATCGGGATATCACAGACACCAGGAATAAAGCAGGCTTACAGTTGAAGCACTCGAGAAGTGATCATAACGTTGACAGGTGGGAATTTGTATCTCCGGCAATAGATATCCCGCCGCTTATCACTGGAGGTCCGTTGACAATGGAAGATGTACGTAAGAAACTGCGGAGGTTGATCAAGAACGGGGCTGCGCGTCAGGACGACACTCCCCCGACCAAAATAAACCACCAGCGGCACAAACGATGGCCTGGTTTTCAAGCCTTTTCAGGCTAGTAAAAACCAGAATAAAGCAGCATAAAATTTGGAATCACAATGTCTCTGGCTATACTTAAGACTAGTCAGAACCTTTTCATAGAACAGTTCAGGCCATTTAGTCCCATCGGCATTTTATACAAGATGAAGAAGCCAACCATGATCCATATCCGGGTATGTCTGGCACAGCATTTAAAGAACTGCCTAGTTCGGCGAGTCTTCATAAAAGATAGTTCTTGCTTCACCAGCTTCTTAGGCCTACTGGATGAATTAACTCAAAGAATGGATAGTGGTGAGCATGTTGGAGTGTAGCGACAGAACTGAAGGCCACAAACAAGCCGTTTAGAGTGAAGTGTGTCCTGTTCTGCCTTGGAGCGGAAGTGTCTATGCCCCGTATAAAGCTAGAGTAAACCTTCATCTTCGATAATGTGTGCAGACTTCAATCTGGCACACATGACTGTGAGGAGTTTGCAAAGAGCCAATCTAGGCCGTTAGGCAGGTGGCGTTTCCTCGTTAACAGAGTCGTAAACATTTGAAGTCGACCTTCTGGAGGCTTGGTAACCACGCAGAGCTTTGCATCGTTAAAGCAAATGCTCAACTGCTAATAATGTGCGGCGTTTTTCGGGGCGGAGCAATAAGCGATGCATTGTTGCGCGACCTGTTAAACTAAACATGAGGTAAGTGAATGTCCGACAGGCGTGCAACACGTCGAAGGAATTATTGACAGTGAAATGGGAAGGGACAAAACTTGTCTTTCTAACATAAGTGAAAAAAGGACCGGTCTGGCCTCTAAAGATTAGCGGTCGTTTCATTGTTTCCATCTGGAGCTGGATACCCGGGGATGAAGAATTCCTCAAAAAAGCCCAGCCAATGAGTCCTTCCCCAAGAATTGATGACTAACCCCGTCCCAAGGTGGGATGTCTTCCGATATAAACGCAACTAATGAACAAACTAAGATGTGCGATACAAGGAGAGTCTTTTTAACCGGACTTTTGGCTGGTGCGTAATATTAATCGGTGTTCAATACGTCCGCTGTATGGTTCTTTTTGCAGACCCTTAGAATACCATTTAGTTGGCACACAGGGCAGGAGTAAATGGAAAAAAGAAAAACATCACTGCAGAGAAGCGATAAATGCAGTGTTGAAATTGCAATCTTACTGGAAGAATCTGGCGGAGACGTCGGAACTAAGGCCAATGTTTATCTCTTGCGAAAAAGCGCCGCTGCCGCAAACGAAACTTTTACCCTCGAAAGTGACTTCGACTTTTAGAAGTGAGACAGCTTATCAACCGCATACCTCGTGCAGCTTAGCGTCATGCCGCGTCGTCGCTGTTACATTGGAAAGTCTATCGAGGTGGCAAATTGTAAGATCCCAAAGAAATGAGTGGGTTGTTGTTCATTTTGGGAGAGCCATTGGGGCATTTTTACGGAGAGCAAATAAAGTTTTTATTGCGAGAGCAGGTGAAAAAGATACTGATCGACAGCACGATGGCAATCCGTTGTCCCATACAGTTGTCATACCCGTTGTTACCCATGGACAACCGAGGACCGAAGTTCCCGGGAGGAATTTTAGTCAGCCCGCAACGCCAAAACGGAGACATAACCTGTGCCGCGACCGCAGAAGTACTTGATATACCCAAAAGAATCAGCCGGGTAGCTGACAAGAACGGCAAGCAGTAATATTTATTAGCCGCGTTGAAGCAAGGTGCAGAACTTTGAATAATCGCCAACTGGAGCGGCCGAGGCACTGCTGCCAAAGCCATCAACTGAGACACATTGGAAGCTACTATTATGGGCACCATAACTTATCCGGTAAGCCAACCTGTTTGTTGTGCAATGTTTTTAACTTCTGCCGACGTTAATTTCATGGTGGTCTCCCAATTGTCCGAATTTCAATAAATATTTTCTACTGGGTACGACAAGCAGATTCCCAATTCAAGTGCGGCCCAATTAATGGACATAACTGGGTTCTTTCCAAGGTAGGCTTTATGTTCTGTGTTCTCGGCTTACTGCAACACATGGAAAGGTTGAGACAAATGCTTAGTCAGGAACCCGTCACAAAAACACCAGTTTGTACTTGTAAAACCTTGTCAACACCGGCTCTCCTGTTTACAAACTTCTTGGTGGAAGGTCAACGCATAGCCGGAACAGCAGGAAATAGCATCCGCGTCCTGGTTAGAACAGGACACGAGCCCGCCGGCTTTGAGATCACCAGATCCGGCTTAATCAGAAAACTTAGGTGAATGAATTAATCAGGGAGACCAGCGAAAATTTCTGGAGGAGGCAAAGGAGTATTTCGTGAGCTTCTAAGAAACTTCGCTGAAATATTTGTTCGCCTAAGCCAACAGATCGACGGAACTAACAAACCGGCGCTCCATCGACAAGACAGATGCAGAGACGATCCACCAGAGTACTCGAAGAATACCCCTCAGGTTAATTTAATTAGGCAGATATTGAACCATAATCATCCCACTGTCTATCCTTTCATGAGAGTCCCGGCCCCCTAAAAATGAATAACGGTTCCATGCGATTTTGTGACTTCTGTGGAAATTTGAAAACGGTCGCCAGCGAAGACCCATGTCCTCTTTCTCGAACTGCCGGCAATTTAGAAGCTTTGGCGGAGTCACGTTTTTCTTGTGAGCTGGCATCAGGAAACCGGAAACTGAATGCCGGATAAGAAGATCCGAAAGACAAAATATTTTGTCCCCATAACCGTGCAGGAATTTGAGACTCTGCCTGTGCAATGCTCCTGCCTGGTTTCAACAACTCATTCATATCGTGTTGGCTTACATTTTTCCTAGCACGACAGTTACCGGAGCAGACATTCACTAGCACATGCCCAACCTGCGTGACGCGTAAATGACCGAAGGAGGCATGTTTAAAATTAAGTCCAGAGAAGTGCATGTTTGTAAGGGAGAAATTTGTCTTCATGTGGCAAACTTTTGCGCGATGGGCACGTAGCGATCCAAGAAGGATCGAAGACGCACGAGTTCGACCTACACCTATTGATTTAAACGACTTGCGCAGTTGCACATGGCGAACTTCCCGGTACAGACGACCTGTCCGACAATATTCCTTGGTGGGTGCCTCATTAACTGAAACGAACAAAAGGGGACCACATTCGATTTGACATTAAGAAGACATAAAGAAACCCTTCGCATGACACCCATTCCATCACTATCATGTACATCAGTGAATGCGGAGCTATCTGTACCGGATGGTAATGCTAGCGATACGGCAATTGTGGCGGTGCTTCAACAAATGTCGGCAAACAACCTGATACACATGTTGGTTTATGGAATTCGGACACTAAACAGGAGCCGAAGCAATTACTCCATGACGCTTAAGGAATTGCCGGCAGCGGTACATTTTGTAGAACGATTTGGGCAGTATGTATTAAGGTGCTAATTTATGCTGAGAACAAATAATGCACCACTGCATTGGCTGAGAAGCTTTACGGATCCCGAAGAAACAACTGCATATTGGCAAGAATCACTGCAAGTGTACGATTTCCAGTGTGTACGTCGACCTGAGGCACACCGCTCAAATGCAGACGCATTGTGTTGAACATCAGCCAGAGGCCATAGGGAGTGCCCCAAGCACAAATGCACGAACTATGTCCACACAGTCACAAACGGACATGTAGAGCCGATAGTGAAGGACAAAACTTGACCCAGACATGTAGGTGATTTACTTGCACATGCAGACAGGAATTGGAAGGCAAACAACAGAAGAGATAGCAGGTTACAATTCATAAGCTAGCTATTTGTGGGCGCCGTCAAACCGACCGCATATTGATGGAGGCTTGATGTGTTTTCAGGCAGGATACAAATTTACCTGACTTATCTTCACCCGTGAAGGCAAAGATAGGGAATTGCTCACAAAGCTACACCCAACCTTGGGAAGTCCAGGGTAAACGGAGAGTTATCAAACTGCTAGGCAGTGGTTCTTGTGGTCCCATCATGGACAAAACTTCCGTAATATGTTTGGTCCGTGAGCCTTAATCCCAGACGACAGGACATGGATGAGCGAGGCGGGCACCAAAGCGAGGGCAACTCATAGGGTACCTAATATAATTAAAGCAGAAGAAACATTCGGACCACTTCCTAAAGCCTCAACGAGTAAGATGCATATCATTGTAGGGGTTAATCACTCTGCAAATCAATGCAAGGTCGCCCTTCGCAGCATGGATCAAGGTCAAAAGAATTGCCGATATCATCGTCAACCATTGAAACAAGGATAAAGACAAAACTGAAAAAACCACATGCATGGGGTTTATGTTTTGAGAATACGCTGCCCCGGGAACCGTACCAGACTCGTCGAAACAAGGTAAAACTACGACCCCATACCACCTCCATGGAAATAGAGTAGTGAAGGCGATGAACAGTATCCCAAAGAATCTGCCGAAATTTTTCGTAGACGGTGAGAATCACCTAGGGTGTTATACTTTATTGTCTAAGTGCTTGATGGAATACGGAGCCAACATTCAGGCAGGAACGGAACAAACGCCGCAATTCCCAAACACCGGAAAAGGAATGACCATCCTCAGAAACACCCTTACACCTGAAGTTACACCAAATGGCAGGCGAAATAAGAACTGAGAAGTCAAGTTTAATCGCGCGTTTACGGATAATTTTCACCTAGCCCATGTTCTTCTGGAAATGCCGCCCGCGGTTTTATGAGATTGATACGAGTCACCTCTTGAAGTTGCAGTTTCAGTGGCATTGGCAAATCTAGTTTCCCATTGGAAAGGACCGTGCGAGGTGTATGAGGTTAGTCCCGACGCAGCATGCTATATCAGAGCGGCCAACTACTCAATGGAAAGATTACTTTTAGTTTAGTTAGATTGCAGGAATTTACAGCAAGGTGACTGCTTGTTCGGATTCCTGCACAGAAATCCCTCTGGATCATCCGATGCTTTGAACACAGGCAGCTGGAAATCCTCCTTAAATTTCTATGGCGGAAGTGCGATTCTTATCTCTGACTCCAACGTATCATCCCCGTCAACTTTAATAAAGAGAGTTTAATAGCATGCATTTCCCTCAACCACCGTCCTCAGCGCCAAAACTCACAAAATATCTGCACCAAACACATAACCATGCGTGTTCTAGCCTCCCTTGTGGTACACATACCAACTCTACCTCAACAATATTCTCCGGTGGCTTGTTCCAGGCATTCATCAATTGCATGAAAAGCAATTTTCTCGGCCTTTCAGTTACAAGCTTTCTCACAATCATTGTCCCGGCATGTCTGGAATAGGACCCAAATGTTACCCTGTACCTTAACCAGTCACCAACGATCCTGAAGGCCTGTATTAAGTCACCTGTTCCTATGCGTCTTTCCAGCAAGCACAAATGGATTGCTCTCATCCCCCTTTTTCTATCTCATGTGCCTCTGACATCTAACCCCGCGTGTAAAACAAACTGAATCTACTTGGGTATTTTCATATTTCACTAGATTTGACCTCCATGCATGGGCAAAATAACCTACTAGCGGTCAGACAAGCGCCTTGAACAGCAGCAGAAATTCGGGCCTCTCGGTCTCCACAGTTTTCTTAGGCTGGTATAAAGAACACCAAGCCTTTTACCGCTTTCTGAAATTGCAGACTAGGTTTGAAGTTGCGAACACTAATATCCTCCAAGCTACTCCACCTCTAAAAGCTCAATATGCACATGCCGATTTTTCAGTTCAATCACCACAAAAAGACATAAAGCAGAAGATGAAAACACTGTCGTGTTTGAATTTTCCGATCGCCTGCCTCAAGAAGTGGTAAAGTTGCGCAAAATTAACTCTTATGACATGGGTCGTCACGAGTGCACTTGTTTTGGAGTAAGGAAAAAGTTACGGCGCCACAAATGCCCCTTAAGTTTTCGATTATCTAGAGCCAAAGAGTTTATCACCAACTGTCAAACTGTTGCCAAAAACAACTCATCTACAAAAATTAAAATATTCACCAGAAAAAGTCTACTACAGAACAAGGATCGAAAATATACCCCGTGGCACCCGTACGTCTACAGCTCCCAAACCCTTCCACTCAACTAACCTCAAGTCCCGCAAGAGGTTTTAAATCATTTCTGCCTGGGACCCACATAGCACAGTCACCTGCGGTGGACCTGGACCTGACCACTTCACCCTCTCCTACTCAAATTTCGCGGTGTATAAGGCCTCACCTGGTGGCACCTCGAGATACCTCCATCCAAGGATCGGAAAACCTGATCCATTCCTCCGACATTGGCCTCACTATGCCGACCGAACCATTGATAAGGTCGCTGCGGCAACCCCATCAAGCACTGTTACCTCACATAGCCTCAAGATCTAAAGTTAAAATTCCTATTGCCCCAAAGACGAACAGCTTCATTCATTTAGACCCTTTGGTTTCCAAATCCGCCAGGCCTACCCAAGCCGGACTTGCCTCTACACTTTCACGGAGCCCACCCCTTACGCAAAACAACATTTCCTTCTCTAAGGCCAGCCCCAAAGCCACAGCCAAAATACCGATAAGGTGACCTCCATGGGGGCCCCATGATTCTATCACCCACCTCAGGCTCACTCTCCTGGAGTGGGACCACTACCCACTCTCGTAAACCTAGTCCCAGTCCAAAGAAGACTATAGCAAGCCAACTGAATGCATTATTACCAACTACCTCTTCGCCTAACTTCCGTCTTGTGGCCCTGAATCCTTGCCAATGTACCAACTGCCAACCCATGGCTAACACTTACTGAACCTGGGCTCCAAATTCAGAAGCTTACCGCCACCTATTTCCCATGTTAGAGTGTTTGAATAGCCCTCCGACCACCGGATTCTCGTCATCTATTTCAGGTACCGCCATGACTACCGATCACCGCTATACTAATAACATCTGTTTAGGCTGACCAGCAATCTTTGTTTACTAGGCGTTGGAGGGGAATTGGAACAAAATCAGTTATTCCTTCCACTTGGTCCCCTCACCCAGTCCCTTTGGCTGTTACGCCCGCACCTCTATCGGGGACGCCAGCTACCAATGGCCCGCTAACCATTCCTCAAATCTCATTGCCTACACATATCTTGTATTTACACGTTTCCGCTCGCTACTACCCCTAAAAGCCCCCTCAAAGGATGCCTAGTCCCCAGTACCATCCATTTTCACCATAGCAACCATAGTTTTCTTGGGTACTGCCGTCTCCCCATCAATAGATGTACCTAATAACCCTCATCAAAACTTACTATCAGAGACATTGCGAAGACCAGACTGTATAAACTTCAACATTGCTGCATTTCACTCCTCTACTCACGACAGAGAGTCAGGAAAACTGTCACTGCCACCGTTGCCCACGACGGCAACTTCCTCGGAGGCTGAATGTAATGCCCGTGGATTACGGCACTCTGGCTTATTAATTACCAGTGTGACATCATTCTGCTCTGTTCCGACACCCCAGCGCTCAAAGGGTGCAAAACCCTTCCAAATGGGGAAGTCACAAACGAGAAACAGAACCAGTCGAAAAACTGCTCAAAAGTCAAAAGTATTTTCGCCCCTCAGTTGCCGTTGTTTCCACTAAGTGCTCCTTTTATATTGGGACAAATGAAAATTTCTTCTGTTAGCAACCTCGTCAAAAAAGGACTTCTTACCAATCTAAAGCAATGAGAAACGATAATGGACTACAATAGAGGAACCAAGAGGTACTTGCTCTCAATCGGTCCAGCGCACAAGTGGCTTTGACACAACTAATGGAATCAGTAGCCAACCAAGCCAGGCGTCCGCCTACTCCTATCCATCAGCTCACCTACAATAACACTCAGCTCGACAACCCTTCGAGAAATTCCTGAGGAATTTCGCAGGTTCTTTGCTTCACCCCCAACAATTGACTCTAACCTTCCAACACCGTGTCTACCGTTGTTGAAACAACAAAAGTCTGCTACAACCCTGGACCGAGCTCGTCATTTCCAACTGTTCTCGGACCAGATAAAAAAGATAATTCAATACTGTTGGCAAACATTTAGCCTCTCTGTCCGATGCAGCACTTTGCCCTCCCAAACTAAAAGGTCTGTCACAATTCCACGCAAACGAAAGGCATATGAATTGGTCCAGTCAGTTAGGGACCAATCAACCATAACCTAATTGTCTCTACAATAATGAGGAACTTGATTGAAAGGCATCTCATGACATATCTTATGAACTGCAAACGTGTCAAAACTAGGTAACGTGTTTTTCTCCATAAGTAATCTTGCGCTACGTGTATGAATGATCGCCCAAATACAATCACAACAGCTGTTCACTCCCGGAAGTTGGTGACTGTAGTCCATCTATTCACCGCAACGGCTTGTAATAGAGCATCCCACCGTAGGCTGACAAGCGACACAAAATTCTATGGGATCACCGACCACACGCTTCCATGGTTCACGTCATTACTTTCATGGAGAGATCTAGTAGTGCAAGTAGATAATTTCACCCCCCCCCAGACCAGTAACTAGTGGCGCAATCCAAGGCAGTGTACTACTCCCCGTGAAGTTTCTCTTGTACGTAAATTATGCCTTCAAATTCGTTCAAAATAGTGTTTATTTCCTCTTCGCCGGTGACATCGAAATCGTTTACACCTTCTAGCCTGAGACTCTGGACTCCATTGTCGCCGAAATGACCCAAGATTCAATATCCCTAAACATCTCGGCCAACAAATAGACAAAGAAGTTCCCAGCCGAAAAAAGCCGTGTCCCGTGCTACATGTGCAACCTGAAAGTCGAATCATCCCCATCAGCAACAAGGTTCGAGAATTAAGTCCACAAATATTCTCGCAGCTTTAACTTTTCGGAACACGCAACTCCTCAAGTTGCGAAGGCCAATAAACTAGTTTGGTTACTACATAAGTCTTTTAGGCTGAACCAGATTGAATAGAGCCTCTTCAAAACCCAGGTCAGACCCATTCAAGCGCATCGTTCCTTAATCTGCTCCATCATGAGACAGTGCGACAGACCTGCAATCGAAAACATTCATCGTGTGTTTACGAAGCGATTAATAAGCATCACGTCAAACCTAAATCAAAAGAAAAGATTTAAAATGTTGAATCTTGAACCTCCGTGGCTTTGGCCTGCGAAGGCTAATATAATATTCATCAATCGTTTCATCAACGTCGACAGTTGCATTCTAGCCCCTCAGTTCAGAACTCAAAACCCTACTCCCTTCGAAAAATTAAACGTCCTCACAACTGACGTATCAAGAAGAGGCAACAAGGTAAACATTTGCATTGTTAAATATTCTTTCGTGTGGAATTCACTGCTCTAGCAGTTACCTCTCTTATCGTCCTCTAACGCCGCCTTCGAAAACGAACTCCGGAGGCTATTGGATGTACCAATTCTTATACTTATGCACGACCCGTATCTCTCAGAGACTCGGGCGTACGAGGTTGGTCTGGGATTTCAGCAACTAGTACAGTAAGTTCTCCAAAGCTTAGACCACATAATATTTTGGTCCGTAGTAACAAAGTGTTGCTGTATTCTTTGACACGTATTGCGGCCAGAAATTCTGCTTATGTTGAGTTTCTCATCGTGTATCCTTTCCCTATGGATTTATCTACCGTCTACTTACTCGGACAACGAAAAGGATCCTTTCACTGTGCCGGGTGTTACCGGAACCAGTTTCTCTCAATGCAGACATTTCATCGGAGAACACATTTTTTTGCCTTTCCCTACTTGCTTACTCGGGGCTGGTAAACACTTTGTCCCCTGAGTATCCACCTCAGCTTCATTCTTTAAATTGTCCACATCACACCGACGATCAGCAACGACTGCGCAACAAACCAGTACACATCACCAGGCCTCAAGTTAATGAAAGAAATGTGCGGCGTTCAAGATGACGGAGTCATACTTACTGGTCAACGCTTCAAGGTATAAACCGCCATTCTCCTTGTGTCTGCTAATCCCCAGTCTCATTTTCTTTGGTGCATACATGCGAAACCCAAGATGACAGTGGCACATTCGCTTCAGCATCTCCGAACGTTGAAAAAACAGACTTCCCCAGTGGTTGTGAAAAATTTATAACACTGGGAAAATTAAGATGAGGCGGAGGAACTGTGGGAAGCATCTACTTAAGCCCAACCAGTCCTCTTTTAGGAAGAACGATTTTGTCGGGCTGTGAAGGAAATCGGCTACACTCTACAATGGACATATTTGCCACCGCTAGATCTGATGCTTGGAAAGGGTAAAGGCCACACCAACCTCGTTCGGTGCATAAGCACCTGGCTGCATTACTGAACGACCTAAGGAGGAAGCTCATCGGACCCTCCATTTATGCTTCATCACGCTCTTCTCCAGTTTTCCACTAGACCCTGTCCACCCAACAGCACGTGGTTCGTATGCTGATATCTAGAATAACTGTCGTCGTTTTGCTTCCTTAAATAATCACGCACGATTGTTGAAACTGCTATGTGGTACAAGTTGCTATCAAACACAGACTACTAATGCTAAATTTCTCATGCTTCTCCCTTCCCTTTTTATGCCTTCCTGTAGCAACCCTTGCCCCAGCATCCGGCCTACGCTACCGTTTGCGACTCACTTCAGCGGCGCCCCTTCCTGGAAATTCGAAATAGTAAAAGTCGGTGGTAGTTCACACATGATCAGTTATAACTGATTCTCTGTTGCGTGTACAACAGGCCCGCAGGCCACAGGAGTTCCGAAAACCGAAGAAACAGTGACTTTGTTCTCTAATCACTGCGCTAGGCCTCCCACCAGACCAATGCGATCTCTATCTGCAAAGATGTCGAATGATGACTGAGAAAGACGCTACAACTAAGGATCATGCAGCCTAAGACTGACTGAGCCATTTACCCCATAACGAGTAAGCAGACGGTAATTTTGTTGCACACTTCCCGACACCGAAGCACTCTCTTGTGCATTTCAAGACAGTCGTCTGGACCCTGCAATCGTTGTAAGAAACTGACTGTTACCGCTATTTCCATTTTTGTTTTCTCACCTTGACACCAGCAGAAACCAATTCCAGATTATCCTCTCTCTCCGGCTCTTCTCCAGGCTCGCCAATGACCACAGATGCAATGCAAACTCTCGCCGAAAGCTATACCCCATCCTGTTCGCTGGTTGCCTATCCCTACTGGAAAGGTGCTATCCAGATCTGACGCTCCAGTACCGGGCCGCGTAGCCCTACGACAAACTAAACCACACCTTTGACCGCCCTGGGCAACTCCAACCAGATGAACCATTACGACTGGCCAAGGCACTTTTATTACTACCTCAGGGATGGCGTAAAGCCCTTCTTCCTAGCCTTCAGACCCCCGCTGCCACAGAAGGCCAAAAACTCTGATATCAAATAGAACAACACGCAGTTCATTCTTGGCAAGTGTATTTTACCACAGATTTCACCTCTCTCGCGAATCCACTTTCTGCCCGTCGCGTCTCTCCGCCCAGTCCGCTCCCAGCCACATGAGCTCAATGAGCATTCTTAAGAGTTGCGCTGTCTCGCCGTCCACAATCCTTCATAAAATTTCATCCTTTAAATAGTCTGTTACAACCATGAATTTCTCATTGCTTTACCTAAGCATTATATTGGTTATTTAATGTTGTTAATTTCTGCTATCCTAGCCACCTCATAAGACGTCAAGTCTGGTTTTGATTCATCCCCATTCCATTATCGCATCCATAATGGTTCCCGTCTTTTCAGTTTAACGTCTCTATCCACCAGATAATCCCTTCGATTTTTGAGCAACTCGCCATCTCACGACATCCGGTACCGCCTTCCAACTAGATTTTTCGCCTGCAATACGAGCCTTCGATGCACCTGAACATGAAATAACTTGTATTCCACGACTAACACTGGGTCCAAAGTGGTCTTGAATAATACTGGCAAACGATTGCTTAGCTTTATAATGAAGCTGGAAAACTCGTGCCTAGCTCATCGCATTGCAGATTCTGATTATGTGAACACACTCAAGTTCCATGATTGATTTTCGTTTTCCTTTTTCCAGTTACGCTATTTTTAGAAAAGCTTGATCTTGCCCTCTCGGATACCCATGATATACATGCAGTATTACCTTCAGGCCCATCGCTTGTTGAGTTTGTTTCACAGCGACGAGATGTCCGGTTGGGCTTATGAGGCGAGCAGGATTGGCTTCTGCTTCCGTGAGCAGCCCCTTGAGTTTAACGGGAGATCCCATCGCAATAACCACTGTTAAACATTATCTAGATCTTTCTGAATAGCCCCACTGTTTGCTGTTCCTAATGTTTTGACGTCATGTAGAAACATAAAACAGAGTTTCCAATCATTTCGCTATTTCGGTAACGTATTAGGAAGAGTAATGTTCCCAACACAGACATCAGAGATTGCTCACTTTGAAGCAATCCTATGTGCGATAGGCACTCCTCGACTCTCACATTGATAGATCTATCGCTCAGAGGCTGTGCCATTCAGTTGTTCACCTTAGCGTCCACTCCAAATGTCTTCACTTTTTGACCAAGAAGCTTGTAGCTGACGGAATGGAAAATCTGCTGGAAGCCCATATACCAGACATCTCTACTTCATTGTTGTTCATCCTAAATTTTGCTTCTTCAAGGATGCTAGTAAAATTGGTCAGACACGAATATTAGTGCCGAAAGCCACGTTGTTTATCCATCCTTAGTTCGTTTGCTTCCGGGTGTTTGACGATCCTGCAGTATAAAACTCTTTCAAGGCTGTTCAGCACAACTGATGCAAAACTCGCCGGACTATAGCTGCCAAAGTCGGCCCCGTTTCCACCATTGTGCGATGGCGGGAACGTCGACATTAATCGATCAGCAGAAAGTCATCAATTATCCAGCGATGCGTTAAGGAGCTGGGCAAAAGGTTTCCCCAAGATCTCCTCTATCGGACTACCCTTTGTTCTAGGCTCTCCAACACGTTTACTCCGCGATCGCCTCGTCTTACATGTACACTGTAAGGGTGGCATGGTTTAGTGCTTGCCATTATGCACCTTGATTCCGCCTTTATATCGCATGGAAAAACTCCAGGTGATAGTTGACTTTCTCCTGGTTACTGGCCACTCTAAATTCTTGGTGATTTTTTGCTCCAATTACGGTCTTCTTTTGAGGCGCCCTATATTTTGCAATATTGTATTAGGCTCCGCGGTTGTTTTGGCGGTTCCATCCATAACATACTCGTAAGTAATTTGGAATTACCGCTAGCTGCGCAACATCCCACTCTCCACTATGAACCACAGGCGGTCTTGGTTGCCAAGTGTCTCCTTATATATCGCGAAGCCCTTTACGTTTGCCATCTGGCTCTCACGATCAAACTTCTAGACCATATCGTCAGATCCTTTCGTTCGATTCTGTGGAATGATGCAGGAAGTCTGTTATTGCCAAACGTTTTCTTTTAACTGACTCCCAGGGACGTTTCACGGGATCTTCGTCTCTTTCTACTTCCCACTGAGTTCAAAAACCCAAGTCGGACAGTCTATTTTTATCCATCCTGAGAAATAAATGCCGTATTTGCTGGATGTTAACAGTCTCTGCAGGCTCAGACGAATGCCGATTACGGCATGGTCACTTTTGACTTTTGGCTCTTCGAACGTTTGTCGCTCTCGTTATCACCAAGTCAAGAACTGAAGATGCTTGTCTGAGTCTCCACCAAATCGCTCGTACAGCGTGTCGAGCCATCCCGCTTGCTTGCACGGACTCAGTTGGCCTATCTAAATAATCCCAATAATGGCAATTTGTATGACCTTTTTTCAAGCCGAAAAAACCCTACTCGGCTTGTAGTATTTGCATTATAGCATGTATATGCCATTTATCACGCCCGCACATGCACAATTTTGACCATTTGTTACATGTATCACTTGCGTAATGAAGTACGGTTGGCAGTACACTTTGTTGCGTTTTAGCCGTTCCCTTGGCTCCGGTGCAAAACTAGCCGTTGCTGAACGTGTTGACTTTATCATTCTTGTTATAGACCAACAGAATATGACATCGTGTGAAAACTGAACTCAACCGGTTGGATCCATTCTGATGTTTCAACCTTGAATAGGTCGTTGTCATAGCTGCCGCGAGGAACATTTTTGAATCCAATACTTGCCAAGGTTTTGTTGTACATTATGCACAATAGCTACTATTCAGTAAAACCCTGCCAGAACAAATATCTACAGATGCGTTTCGATTATAAGGTCGAGGAAAAACATAAGAAAACAGTGAGTGCTCATGAATACTTGCATCACAAAAATCGCGTAACTCGAGGTAGTTCTCTTGTTTTAGTTTGTGTGAAGCGGTAAATATATGGAGAATCTGAACCTTGAATGAAGTTCTAATAATACCCGCTCGTAATTCACAAAGCTCTTGATGAATGTCGATTTTTCAAAAATCTTTTTAAGTATAGCAATCTGTGACTCGACAAATTACCTCCGGAACCTGACGGGGTATCATCACTTTTGCATATACTTTTACCGTGTAACCATGGTTTGTTGACAACAATTATTCCAGCGATTCTTAAAACAATAAAACAAATTTTCAAGAACCCTCCCAAGTGATTGTGCGCAAGAAGAAATACTTTTTTTGGAAGTATAGGTGACAAATCAGCGAAAGCTTCCTTAAAACCATCCTAAAATTGTCCCAAAACAGTCTCCAAACCGACCCAAGAATGAGCACGTTGCACCAACCAAATGTCTTTGTGGGGACTGTTTTACAAAAACGCCCGTACTCATCATGTGGATTATAATCCTTGCATTCTTATCCTCTACCCAAAACAGTACTTAATAACACAACCGATGGTTACCTTGGATTTCTATAGGGAGGCTAATATAGAATTGATGGAATTTTTTAGTGGATAATAAAAGACATGAATTAGCCGTATCCATCGTTACTTAAAAGAACCTTTGGTTATCGATAGATGTTCTCTGGGATTAACCGGTCCATTTGCATCCAAAGCAGCACTAATGTATTTCTGAGTGCACTTCGACAGTCCCCGTGAGTTCGTTGTATGCACCATTGACTGTACCTTAATGCACCGAAAAAAGTAGACCCAGGGGACTGTTCGTAATAATCACTGAACGCACTGACATGCCTTACGCTGATTAGCTCTCTGATGTAGGGCAGTGATTTCCACTGCTTCTGGTTCCAATATTCCCCACCAGTGAATTGTGTAACAGCGTTGTCCACAACCTGGACACATCAATTTGTTGTTCTCAGTTACTCCACCGTCAGATACTCGCGCTTTACTGGCCACGAAAAACTCATAAGAAATAGTGGAACGCGCACGCATAACCTTGGGCAATTCTATTATCCTAAGCGCTCATACACTTATTTCCGTTGATCGATATTCTGAACACTTAAGCGACGCGCATGGATTAATAAGAACATATTCGCACGCCCTTAACGGCCTTTAGCAAAATCAGGGAACCTAATGCCATATAACCTCCCGATTACTCATCGAGGTAACATAAGGAATCAAAAAAGCCAAACTTCATGAGCAACACAAAAATGCGTTGATGAAATATGTATACAGATATGTGTTCAGCAGTGTTTTGTAAATTTTCTTTGCTTTCTCCATGTTCATCTGAAAAACGGAAACGGTGGTTGGTCTGCATCGATAGGATGCATTGATAAAATTATTTCATAAATAATGACCTACGGTGGTTGACGAACAAATCAGAAAGGAATATCAAGTCAGCAATGTAAATCGAATGACATTTACCACACTTTATCAGTAGAATAAGTGTAATCGTAGTAGACTCCGTCATTATGAGGCCAAATCTGCTTCTTGGTGCTGTGGTAACAGTTGAAATCGGTAAAAGCAAGGCCAAGATGAACCTAAACAACAAAAGTACTCAATATGAAGTACAAACGGTAGTGCACATTCGTATTTATGGGCATATATGCCGGAGAAAAATATAAGGACCATTGTGCAAAATATTCACAGGCAACGGCGTATGTTTTCAAGCATGGTTCCATGTTGAGAAACTAAATTTCGCTCTAAGTAAAAGTGTATATATATAGAACTGCACAGACTACTCCTGAACAAAGGAAGTAAATCTCATATATATGCATACATATGTACTGACAAAGATGTATCTCTAGGAATTCGTAAACTTTTGTAGTCACAAATAATTTTACATTACATCTTCTCCAGAAATGCTTAGACTCCTGCGTTATTTGCCTAATGCAATGGTCACCTGTTCAGTTGGTGGTATGAACACGAAGAGCTTTTTAGGCCCGTTTAAGTTAGGTCTGGGGCGTTGAATCCTTCGTGGTATCTTCAATGTAATAATCTGCTTATGCAGTCGGTGAAGCTTTGTTTGCAGACAGCCTCTGAGAATGAATATAAGAGGAATACTGAATTGACAAAGTTTCCTGTTGCGGAATGTATCTCTCCGTTGACAATCCGCCAGTTTAAACGTAACATAATGTCCTCCGAAAACATTGGTTTTAAGACGGTTCTTGTATAGCGGCATGTTGAGTTGCCTCTGGTGTTATGCAGAAACTGTAACTAATGCAAGAAATAACGGCATTCCAATCATTTGTAAGTACTCCTTTCTTCGCGTTTTGATAAAAGCAGTTTGTACTGTTGCAAGGTAGCAGTGAGCAAACTCACGCGCAATTTCTGCAGGTCATCCCCTATCAGGGAGGTATTCTGCTGCCGGGCTACCAGAAAAATGGGACGTTCCAATTTCGAATTCAGACTAAGATACCTAAGAGATGGGCCAGTAAATCTAGACTTCAAGTTTCCAGAGGACGTCAACATCAATGAGACGTTGGGTCCAGAGTCAATTTGGGACAGTCCGAACAGAATAAATTAGTGGTCAATGACCTCGGGAAAAAGTAGAGACACGGCTGGCTCCCACATTTTTGGCATTCATATGGACTCTGCAAACAACCAAGAACCACTGGTGCACATTGCAGAGATTTGAGACCAAGGGGTTGACTACTAGTATGGGCTTTAAACCTAGTCTGCAGAAATCCACACAAACAACAATTGGGGCCGTGTATCAGTTGGAAAGTACAGTTTACTCCAGATAGCTGGCGGTTCCACTCGAGCAACACAACTGCATAGGGCAAGCACTAATGGTTTCGTAAGATTTCATATGAGATACTCTGTACAATCTTGAAGATTTCACTTATTGATGAAATTGGAACTCCTAAAACAACCATCTGCAAGATTTACACGCCGTTTTTCAGCGTAAAGGTAGTCACTGTATGATCAATTCCGTCTATGACCGAGGATATTTGCTCTAAAACCAAAGAGGCAAGAGACAGAACTGACAGAAATCTTTAAAATGCTAAGGCGACAAACTGAAACTGCAGGATATATGGGGAGTCTAATGGAGTTAAGAAATGACTGGGCAAATAAAGATAATTTAGCGATCAAAAAAGAACAAATGTAAGCAAAAATTAGAGTCCAGTAGTTTTTGGAGAGTCACAGAATGTGAAATAAACTTATAAACAAACCAGAATGCTTTAAATCAACAAAGATTTTTAAATCAGTTAGGTAAAATATGGATGAAGTACTTGATAAAACAGACATTTGAATAGAATCACCCATTAGATTCAATCTCAGTTCCTCTGCCATAATCTTTTCACAGTACCATCAGAGAATAAAGGTAAAAAATAAGCAACATGCTTGCCTGATTGGAGCTTTGAAGCTCAATAAAGTCAAATTAGAAGCTTCGTGATTGCAGCACTTTGAAGAAACCATAACACTTCCAGGAAGTGCTATGGGGCTCACCGTTTCAGTAAAATGGATAATCCGGTACTCCAACGCCAAGTTCTGAAATCAAGACAACGTAAACACAAATCATTCAATTTATCTAGTAGAAGATTGCTAACATCTTAGAATTTATGCAACTTGAGAATAGATTCAATAAATGTTCTTGTCAAAGTACAAGGCAGTTCTTTTTAAGATGGGAATTTATCCCTGAAAATTAACAATCCAGTTTACGAAAAAAAACAGGTTTGGCGGAGGTATTTCGGGTAGAACTACGATGCCTCTCTTTTTTCCTCTGAGCAGATCGAAAAACAGCAAATGTTTTACCTATCGGGCATTTGAACAATTGCTAGCGTTTAAATGATTCCAGTCAACTAAATAGAATCTTAGATCATTAAAGTGAGTCAAAAAGATTCCTAAAACGTCTGGAGATGATCCCAAGGTAGTGGGCGGAAGTTTTAAATATTTGTTACACAGGGTCTCAGAGGATCATTATCTTGGTTCATATGTGAGTTTCTTGAGGACCAGGATATTGGACGCTCGACATCTACTTATCTGTTCACTGATCTTTGAGATTCTACCAGTAAGTTATGCGCAGTTGTCTCCGCTGTTTGAGTGTTTTAGTATTTATTTATTCCACTACACAATTATATTAGTCTCATAATTAAACACCCATGAGTGCAACGAGGTAGGATGTACAGCTAAGGTTTCGTTCTTTAGCAATCGTCGGTGTGTGAACTGCTTGTTTTCGATAGATCATAATTTTGATCAAATATAACAGGTCCGTTGGCTAATTATCTGAAAGTTTCGGGCTACCACTAGTACCCTTGGCTTTCTTGTAATTTCCCATCTCACCATCCCAAATGGATTGGATCTTCATGGCTCCTCATAGCCACTTTATTTTTGCGCATGAAGTTGGCTGCACTTTTTCCAGTCTGACCAATGTGGCAATCATTGCAACTTATGCAGCTGAGTTTACGTACGGTGTGTAGTTATTCTGATCTTGATATGAATCTTTCCAAGAATTTGGAAATCTGCAAGGCGTTGTGACGTTTTGCCACTGGAGCAGTTTTGCAATCATTTCGGACGCACGTTTGACCTTAGTTAGGTTAATCCTACAGCCCAAAATTTTATTATTGTTGATTTTTCTGTTCATTCAGCAAAATAGGTTTCTTAGTTATTCGAACCATTGATGCATCTTAGAAAGTTGATCTTTTTCTTATGCTTTCAGTTCTCTTATGCTTTCTTGGGTTTTGCTTCTTTGAACAGAATTTGGATATATGAACCTTCGCCAGGGACCAGTGATTCCTATGGAAACCCGATCTTTAATCTCTGTGTAGTTACTGCCGTCATACTGATATCAACAACGTACCACTAAAGGCTATTTTTTTAAACAAAGCTGATGGTTTCTTAGTATCACTTGGACAACTACACATTTTTACTTTAATGAAGTTGTTTTAGATGGCTTCCTCACATCTAAGAATTTCTTAAGGGTAGAGGTAGGATGCATACACCAGATATGATGTTTTGGTTGCACCCTTTGAAGTAAAATATTTCCATCGCGTGCATTAAGACTTCAGAAAACATCTGGATACCGGTGAGCAGGTAGGTGCCTTTGGCTTTGTTTGTGTTTATTATCATTAAATTTGAAGCATATAAAGAAGTACAGTTTCAAAAGAGGATTAAGTGCTTTGAAATTTCCTCTTTAAAGGGTATTGAAAAATAAATTTTGCAACAAACTGCCAGATTGAAGCCATGAAACCCGACGGAATCACTGCTCCATCCTCATCTACGGATGTTTCTTAGGATTTTCAAAAGCTATTTACGACGTTTAACCACCCAGTGGTCAACAATTCTAAGTGTATTCACAATTTTAGCAACATTTTTTCAGAGGTTTCCGGAAGAGAGAAGACAAGTCTAAATGCAGCGTTGGCGATCCACAATACTGTGCGGTGTTTAAACCCTCGAATGTTACTTTTCACGTTTCTCTTTGGTGATCTTTTGTATTTATTTTAACTTACCCGTAGTGTTGTTGATGTTATTTCAGTTTTGCTTTGGGATTTTTTGAAGTTGGTTGTAAGTTGGACTGTTACTCAAGAGTTTATGTTTTCTCACCATAGTCGATCTTTCAAGGCTAGCCATCGTTCCCCATTTGTAAGCTGACAAAACAACAGTGCTTTTATGCTTGCTGTGACCTACGGTTCTCTTCCAAAGTGGTTCTAAATCGCCTCGTGTTAGGACTTTTTGGAACTGAGACTTGGTCTCCTCCCGGAAGTAGGTTGAATCAAGTATGTTCTATACCTGTAAAACATATTCTTTTGATCCCTAGTTATTATTTTTGAAGTTGAGCTTTATTTTAAAACAATTGTGCTCTTCGATTGGGAGTGCTCAAGTCGGCAGATTATTGACCTATGTCTTATTTTTGGTTTTGTATAGTTTTTACGAGGTCTCCTGATCTTCCATTTGATGGTAGCCTCATTCTCCTCTAGGTACTGCCAGCTAACCGATCAACGGAAGCTTCGGTTTTGAAATAACTTCAACGTCACCTCTTTGCACAAGCGTTCTATCTCCGTCATTATGGTTGTAGAATTATTGGGAATACTGTGAGCATCAGTAGTTAAAATATATCCCATATACCTGCTGGTCTGCATTGCTGTTGTTCATCCTTGCGGATGGTCAGTAGGTGATCTGCAGGTTTTGATTGTTGGTAGTAAATTTTTCTTCAGACGTCTGTGGGTTTATTATTTTTAGGCAGACTTCTTGCAGCGACATACTGACGTTAACACTGCACTCCTAAATTTGGTCAAGATGGTACTGAAATGATTGCAGGTTCAAGGCCAGCTTAATGAAGATTAAATATTTACAGTAAGAAGGCAGAGCTCAGCTATTAGATTCTTAAAAATCTCAACAAAGCTACTGGAATCTTTTATTTTATTAGATCAAAGTTGATGCTCTCATGTAACTGTCGGAGGTTTTCAACAATTTTGTGAAAAGCCAAAATCAGACTCGGCGGGCTTTTTAAATGCGAAAAGAAATATTCGTGCTATAGGAGTGACAAAATGCTGTAAGAGGATGCTGAAGACATTATGGATTTAAAATAACCTATTCACTGATTATTTGAATAAGTTTGCAATAGAAGAAGACAGAAGCTTACTTTTCGGTGTTGCAGTTTGTAAACGCGGTGGCGGAGGACAACTATTTTAAAACGAAAAACCTCATCGGACGAAAAAGAAAACTACGAAAGATTCGTAATAAACGGAAATTTGTTTTGTTCTACCTGATCAATATGATTTTCGATTTTTACCACAGCTTTGAAACAATTTCAAACAACGGATCACAATACACTGTACCTAGTTGTAGGAAATTTGGTTCTGGTGAACGCCTTGATTTGGAATGTGCCACTTTATTAGTCTTTGGTGACACAGGAGCTGTCCGCAGAAGAAAACTCTAAAGATCTGTGACTCTTTTGCTGAAGGAGAACATTTAGCCTTTCTGGCAGGTAACATCTGATCATTGAAAATTCCCAATGAGCACATTGAGAAAACAATTTGTTTCTGAGAACATATTCGGAGGATTGTGAAGACGGATTGCGACAACTTCTGCAGTGCTCAAAAGGCGACACTTTGCCCCGTAGTGTCATTACGGTTGAAAGACAAAGTCCTTGATTCTGCAGTCTCGTTTTGCATTTATTCATTCACATGTTCCTGTGGGAAAATGTACATCGGCCGCACGACCAGGCGCCTGTATAAACGCATCCGTGAGCATCACCCTAAGTGGCTGGGCACTGGAACAACTAAGTCACTCAATAACGCAGTCGTTTTATGTCTAAAACACGATTTAGCGACCAAACGCGTTTTCACTGATTCGTACTCATACCATTACGTCACTATATATTCGGAAAAAATTTCGCTATAGGAAGGCTTGGATTAGTCAGTTAAAAATATGGGTGGGGAAGGGATTTGTGGTGTTACATGCATGACCTTAATACACAAGAACGTGTTGTGTTAATTGTTTTGTTGTCTAGGGTTTGTAATGGGACGGAGGGTGGACCAGGGTAGTTGAAGCGAAACCCCAAATTGTTTTTGAGGTCACAGTGGAGGACTGTGAAGGCGGATCGCGACAGCTTCCGCAGTGCTCAAGAGGCGACACTTTGCCAACCTAGATTGCTGACCTATGACTTATACAGGGTCCAGAAAGCTTGTGTCACATTCACGGTGGGGTTAGTCTGTGCTAGATGTGAAACGACTGCGCTATTAAGTGACTTAATTGTTCCAGTGCCCAACCATACAGGGTGGTGGTCAAAGATGCGTTCGGCCTGATCGGGCGGTCGATGTACATTGTCCCACAGGAACATGTGAAGGAATAGATACAAAACGAGGCTGCAGAATCAGGGACTTTGTCTTTTAACCGCAACGACAGTACGGGGCGGGATGTGAATAAGATTCGAAGCTTGGGTGCATAAAATGTCTTATTGGTAGTGCTATCTCTGCTAGCGTGTCACCTTTGAATGGCAGAGATATGTATACTGGCTTTTTCTCTACCGTCAATCTCCTTTTAACTTCCTTTTCTGTCTCCAACATCTTATCGATTAATCAACTTGGGAATCCATTTTCTGTGAATACGCTTCTTACCGCCTGCAGCTTAGCTTCAAGAGCATCTTCTGTGCATATTCTTTTTGTTCTGGCTGTGAGACATCTAAATAGGTTCCTTTTCACATTAAGAGGTACAAAGCTGTGAAAGTTGATGTACTGCCCATTCCACTTGGTTTTTCTGTGTACTACTTGCCGAATTAAGCCGTCTTCTCGACGACATGGTTGTACATCTATGAATGCTATTTAGGTGTTCAACTCTATCTCTATTGTGAATTTCACATTTGCCTGAGCCGTAGTGAACTTATTCAGCAGTTGGTTACTTTTCGTCACGGGGTTCAGTGCGCAGGTGTTATTCACATTGCGTTTGTATTAGTAGGGCGCTTGTGTTGACAACTCGAGTGCCCTACGTCCCAGCTTTGGCACGAAAATGTCGGCTAGCAGTGAACCGAGTGGGGCACCAGTTACTACGCCGCCCCTTTGACGGTAAATTGGATTATTTAGTTTAAATTGTACGTTGTAGGTAAAAAAGAACAATATTTGTTTCAAGTCTGCTATCGGAAGACTTGTCGCTAGGCTACTGCTCTCGATGTAGTTACGAAGGTATTCGATTGTCTCCGTGGTCAGAACGTTGGCAAAAAGGGCAGTGATGTCTAAAGAAAGTATTTTTCATCCTTTCATATTTGGTTCTTTCAGTGTGCTCTCAAAAACAATTTGTGGTTGCGCTTCAACTCCCCTGGTCCACCCCCGTCTCAATGCAAACCACTGACAACAAAACGATTAACACAACACGTTCTTGTGTATTCAGGTTATGCATGTAACACCACAAATCCCTTCCCCACCCATATTTTTAACTGACTAATCCAAGCCTTCCTATAGCGAAATTTTTTCCGAATATATAGTGACATAATAACATGAGTACAAATCAGTGAAAACGAGCTTTTTTGCCAAATTTTTTTCTCAGCATCTGGTCCATTTGACTAACAAGGTGATAGGTCCAGTGACTTGTGTATGACTAAGAAATTTGCTTGCTTACTAGTCGGGTGATACGCCTTAAGCAAAGTAGTCTCCTGTCTCCAAAGTAACTGAATATTTAAAGTCCTGAGCAGTTTGAATGGCCAGTACTTACTCTAAGGAAGTAGTGCCCATTGAGTTTAATATGATGTTTGACACACCCCATAGCAGTATGTATTCGGCAAAATTCAGAAGTTTTGGTGCCTAGAGCGTATTGTTGCGCTAATTTGGGGGTCTTCCGATTGAACAATCTGAATATCTGTGATTTTCATGGTTCATAAAAACGGTATTCACTGAGCAAAAGCTTTTCATCACCAGTCGAGATGACATCATCACCGCGTAGGCAATGTACTCTCTGCTAAGTTACACGTATAGTTTTGGAAACTACGCAGAGCTTGACGCTGGGGTGGTTTTCTTTTCTATCCGCGCAAACAACATATTGCCATTGCTCCCATTTTTATCTTTTTCTTGTGCAAAAGGTATGAAAATCTGGAGCATCATTAAGACTACTGCGGATTTCACACCTGTTCAAAACGATCTATGGAATTGTGATGGGTGACCTTCGGTGCGAGAGCTGTCAGTCATCTCCTCTAAGTGTCGGTATTTGCAGACTGAGTGGTGTTAATTTGTGATCGGCCGACGATGAAGGACACTTTGGGATTGGGGTTTCATAAAAAAATTTATGGAATTGAAGAAGTTTATGATATTGCTACAGACATTTTGGATTTCATTAGCTGGTCGTTAAAGGGCTTATCTCTTGAAATATTTAATCAGCCACAACCTTAACTCAGTTGCAAAAGGTTCGGATACGAATGACCCAAAGTATTCTTGTGCACAAATAGTGGTTCGAACTTGTATAACGGTCGGCCAAAAGCTTTGATCAATATTCTTTAGACAATCTATAAATTCAGCTGCAAACACCGAAAGTTTTTCCAATTAGCTGAAAAGAGATTGTCTGCATCTGTGCTCCTTTCAGATGATCCGTGGGACTGGAAATTTAAACAGCATTCAAAAGTGATCGCAATTAAGACCGTTGTCACTAACCAATAGTTTAGAAACTAGAATGAACGAACCTTCCTGCCATGAATTGTTCATCATCAGGAGGGTGAATGTTACTTGGAATTTGGTCCGATTGTAGGTGATAGGAAGACACGAACAGAATATCTTTAAACAACGGTCATGGTAAAACAGTGGAAACTCGGTAGCACCATGGTGGGCATTTTAGGATCGTGGCCCCTTTCTCTGCAACCACCCTAAGGACGTTTAGGGTTTTCGTCTCTTTCAGGCATTGATGTAATCCACTCCAGTGTTTTAATGTTTTTCTTCGCTGTAGTATTTTTCACATACGGATGGGCCGCAGTCAGTTGCAGCATATTTTGTTCCGGTGTTTATGGTCAGCTGAAGAAAAACTCGTGTTTCTTGAAGGAGCAGTAACGTTCACTTATTTGAAAATCAAATGTAAATTTACTCAGCTGGAAAATTTATTTTTTATGGTTCGGTTTCAGCAAAACGCGATCTGATGCTAGGTTAAACAACTTTTTTTAGTAAAACGCAATGCGATGGCCATTCTTCATTCTCTTCTAGAAGCTGGGGGAGGCAGTTCTATCCAAGTCTTCCTACCGCCACCCAGGAGTAAAACCTCACTCACTGACCCTCCATCACCATATCGGACAATCATACATTCTTTGGGTAAATATTGCGACTGTTAAATGTCTACTGTACTCAGCCACGAACTGTGTTTCTCAGCTTGATTGCAGTTTAGGATGTGACAAACCAGTTTTGGGCTACACTATTCTAGAGACCGAGTAGATTTTACTCTAACTACGCTTCGACAAGTTCCTCTTCCCGAAAGTTTGCAAACATCAACAGGGTCAGAATGGTCGGTACCACTTAAATGGGAAAAGTTCAGAGAAAAATGGTTTCCTGCACATGGCCTGTAATTTACTCCAATAATTAGCCGCTGTTATTAAGAAACCATTCCCCTTCAGTGGTAAGATACTCCTCTTGGCGTCGGTCCGCCGATTCAGGTAAACCAAGAAAAGTTAGTAAGTACGCCCAGATTCGGCCAATGCGAGGTCATTTTCTCCGAGTATTTACTAAAAAATAGAAATCTACGATTTTTCACGTAGTTAGTCCGTGAGCATTTCCTTCCGACGCGTGCATTGATAATCAGTTACTAATGAGGTTTGGTTTGGTAAGCAGAATAGGCAGCTATCAATTAGCAAAACTCAAATTTAAACTTGAAATAAAGTACTGTAACAAGTTTGTCTAAAAACCTGAATATAATTTCGTGAACTCTTACTCGTTTATTACAAACATATTTCACAGGGCCACATATTCAGCCACTTGGCGCTCAAGTATCTTATTGGCTGCACTGGGTTAAAACTTTCATGTCTTACTATTTTTCTATTTCTTGATGGCATTTTGAGGAGCGGTCCAGAAAGTTGATTTTGTTTTGATCTGTGCTTAATGAGATACGGCAAAATTTTCCAGAAGTCATCAGTCCAAAGACATGCTAAAATGTCCTCTAGTTGGGGACCTCTAAGCAACGCAACAGTAAGTTGTTCACTAAAAGGTGACCAGACATGGTAACTGATGACAATTTTTAATTAAGCTCCATTTCTTAGTCAAATAGGTGTTGACAAATAAGATGAACAGATGAGCGGGGGTAGCCAAGTTCTGCTACCTGGTCGAGAGGCTTTTCACTTGGCTTTAATACTCAATCAGTGCTTACTTTGAGGCGTGTTAGTCAACAGTTAAGATTTCGTCAGCTTTATTTAAAATTCAGTTTCGTTGTTAATACAACAACAAACGCATATCGTTTTCAGGAAAAGAACGCTGTAAAGCGGCCAAGCTGACTGTAAGTTGGAAAAGATTAGGGAATACTCTAGTGTTTTTATTTGCAAACCCTGATTGATACTATTTTCCTGCTTAAAAACCAGGCCCAAACAATAGCTAAGTGCATTCGAAATAAAAATCGTTACGGTGACGTTGGCATCGATGACAAGCATGTGCAAAGTTCGCCCTCTACATATGTATACGTATATATTAAACTCCTAAGGTATATGGGAATAGGTGTTTGAGCAATATCAGCAAACAAATAATTGCATTTTTTTAAATACAAGATTGTTCACTTAAATTCGTTAAATTTGTGGGAACTTTTGTTCTGACAGGCGTTTAAATTTCAATCAGAAATTGAGACTTTTAACCTCAGGACCAAATGATGTAGGGAGTGTATCCAAAAATCGATGCGCCATAGTGGTTCTAATTGTGATTGAACTACCACTACTTGAATACAGCGAACGTAGGTACACGCAGAAGGACATATGATGCAGTACACTCTGGCCGGGTTGTGTGATCGGTACTGAAGGAAATGATAAATGCCATAAACTGATCAGTATGACATTAAGTGAAACACATAAACAAATAAAGAGGGGGAACAGCCATCGAAGATCAATGTGCGGAAAATACAATGAATTTAACTAGATTGGGTCAACCTTCTTACTGAAAACCCCTTTTTGAGTAGGGTATTAGTTGGAAATTCGGTTAAGATGGATCAGGCGAGACATGAAAGCAAGATAAAATCTTCGATTTAATCACCGGAATAGGTCGGATTTGCCATTCGGATTTAAGTTCACGGGAGCCTTCCAGGCAACGATTGGAGTCATTATATGATATGGCTGTGTGCCGCAAGTAGTAAAGCTCCTTTAAATAGAACAGTCTTCCCAGACGCCTAATGGTTTGCTAGACTACTTTAATTCATGAATCCATACGTGTAATTTCACACGCCCTCAAAACGGACAGCGAAGTCAGGTGGCAAGAGAAACCAGAACACATCGTCCCACTAGGGTCCTGTCACGAGTATAACAGTTTATCGAAATAACGATAAGTGTCGGCGTTGTCTTGAATTTCGCTCTCAACATCTGGTATCTCAGTAAAACAAGTTTTATGATGAACATCCCCTGCAATATTACAAGAGAGGATTGATTGTCAATAATTGATCAATATTCAATTACTCCGTATATTATCTGGGTTCACAATGCAATAATAGAGTGTGGGTTCAAATATCCCTTAGGTTCAACTAATTTTAATATCTAAATCCATTCAGCCTGAACAAACAGAAGGCATAAAAAATAATATGGGGAAAATAATTAGCAATAATAATCGAACGTGAACATACAAAGCGCAAGTGGCCACGAAATTTGTTGCATGACAAATTTTTACTCGCCCCTTACTTGTTGTAGAAAACTTGTTTGTCTTCTACGAAAAGTTTGCTTTCGATTCCGTCCCATATTTACAGCTTGCCAATATGAAACCCACAGTAGACACTACACCTCCAAGAACATTTTATTTGGTTCACAATAGACCAAAAAGGAATTTCGTAAGAAAAAAGTACTCACATTGATTCTCGTTTTTGGCTGCTCAGTTCATGAAGGAAACGAGTGAACGGATTGAGAGGGAGAATTTACGTCTAATTAAAAGAATGGAAGAAATTATGCATCTGAAAGGGTTTGTGGATAACCAGAATCGATATAAACCGAAAAGGTGATTTGATTTACTGTTGACCATCTTCCCGCATCAAATCAGTTTGAATGAGGATTTTCGCAGACGTGAAATACAACGTATTATGCGCGACAACGAAGATCTGGTGCGACGAATGAATCAAAGGCTGATGACCTACCGGGGACCGCGATGGGAAGAATCGTGGGCACACACACTCACGTATCTGGACAATATATCCAAATATCCATCGTTTCTAAAGAAGGTACAATATCATTTCGATGAATAGTTACCATTTCCCCCCCCCCCCCGGTGGAATCGAATTTCATTATGATTCTCGAGATTGTTGTTCAGTGGAAGAACAACGAGCAACTTTTAAGCAGCTAACCGTTCTATACTTTTTGTTACTTACCCAATTTGGATAGTGAATGAAGTAAACTTCCTATTAGTTGACTGGTTCGTCACGTAGTATGCATACACAATTCATCGTTGAAAACCCCAAATCACAGCCTATCTGTCCCGTGCTGGCTGAACATAATTACCAGTACGTATTAATCGCACCTAAACTGGAACGAACATGCGAGACGACCATAGACATTACGCCGCCCGAGTCGGTTCTCTAGGATTTAGTGGATCTAAACGTTACACGTTATAGCATTCATCTATTTTTGGTTATTTGCAGCCTATTTATCCAACGTTTCGCTAAAATATGAATTTGTTTATGTAAAATTAGTGAACAGGCTGGATATTGCAAAGCCCACGAAAACATTTCCCCAGTCCAAAATTCAAAAGGCGGAATAAATGTTTATATTTTCTAAGTCTGAGTTGCTTTCTTACTACTGGCAAGAGCCTGTGCCTGCATTCGCTCTTTGTAGTAATCACTTGATAATAGGCAATAACTTCAAGGCTCTCGGGAGTCTGATCGCACTTGTAGACCACAACTACTCCACATACACACCCCTCCAACATAATCCAAAAACAATCACAAAATCACAAAATGCATAAAGTGATAACATAAAAAGTTCCTTTATTATGGTTTATTGTCGAAGGTTAAACTCTTGTGAAACAGTTGATTATCTTTGTGACTCACACATTATCAATAGAAGCTATAATTTTTGCAATTATAAGGTGTACGAATGATATTAGTTGGGAAAATTCTCTCAACTAATATTGAGGGATTGTTGCCGACTACAACTGTAGTGAACTCAAAAGCCGAACAACAGTTGTTATGTGGCCAATTTTTAATGATTTATTATTAACAAATTAAAATGAGAATGAATACAAGGAATTGGAAAAATAAACAGTAGCTAACGCTCATTAGTGATATTAAGGTCATTGAATTTGTCGGCGTCTGGGGTCTCAATGCAAAGTACAAAGCTTATAGTTTCTCAATAAACCAGTATTATTTTCTGAACTCGGGTAAGCCGGTCAAAATATTCGTGGTTTGCTAACCGTATTTCTTCTACTTTTTCACGCTATATGAACTACTCTGAACAGTCTCCAAAAGAACCTACTCGAGATAAGATCAAAACTGCAAAGAGTGCAAGTTCTAATAAGAAGAAACTTGGTGACACGGAGCCGAACGATGACGAAGCTAAAAACGATTCAAAAACGGAAATATCAGAGGAAGCTGAACAATCGGATCAACTGAACTCATGACATATTTGGAATGACTAACCATGACATCCGAAACCATACCGACGCGTTTCGAATTTTTTTGCTATCTGACAAGCAATCGACTTCTGTCGGTTTGATAGACCGTTTCGTTCGTCTCTTGAATCATTTATCGGAAACTGTTTTCCTATAACCGAACACACTTCGCCGTTCCCAAATGGTCACATCCGTTTAGTGTTGTTGATCAAATTTTGATCAAATACAAACTCTGCTCCAGGCTTAAGAGTTTTCAATTTGATCACCGCGAAATTTCTCATTTCAATGGAGGCAAAATTCGTTCATTTCTTATCATTGTGCACCTTATTTTAGGATGAGAAACGACCAACATCACAACTTTCTCAGTGTGGTCGTAATGAGAACAAAACAATACCACCGTTCGTGGAAACGGTTGAGAACATCGCACTGGACAAACTGGATGACATAAATCCAGATCAAATGCTTATTGACTTTGACAGTCCAGTTGTAAAGAAACTTCCGAATTACTGTCAACTAGTCCAGTGAGTATGTCAAACAATCATGCTGGAATTTTTATAATTGAATTGCGTCCGTTTCATAGTTGGAACTCACTCTCGAGGAAATTTCAAAATAGGGAAATTTCTCGATAATATAGGAGTTACCTTTGGCCTGATTCCAAAATCGATTTCGTACAATTTCGGAATCCTGGAAGCACAGGAAATAACCTTAGTGCACGACTTCAAATACGTTGTTCTTCTGTCTCTTTTTCCGGGTGAAGTTCTTCCTTATTAGATAAAACTTGCAAACATTTATTTAATCTGGCCTTTTGATGTAATCACATTGTTTCTTCGTTTCCAGTTCGAAATCACACCTTCTCCCAATGTCATACCAAATAAAGTTTGAGTTACATGTCCGCACTTGTTTACATTGCGTGCATGACATTTAGATCTTATCGATCATCAAACACATCAGTACACTGCCTTTCCCATTCCGTAATCGTTACCCTACCTAACAAGTCATTATTTCTGATGTAAACTGGCCGTTGTTCTTTGATAATACAGTAAACGAAGCACAGATAAAACGAGCAATGACAAAAATAAGTCAACATATTTGTCTGACTCGGGCAAAGGAAAGAATGACCTGAAAGTGAATGCGGAATTTCATGTGCACAAAATCAGCTAACTTTTGTATATTATTTTTTATCACAAAGTGACTGAATCCAATAGTTTGAGAACTTGATAGGGTATATTATGTCATGTTGGAAGGTTGCTTATTAAAATTGCTCCGTCGATCGTATATTTTGAAGCTTAAGAATTATGATCCCCAATAGAGGTGAGCAATCAAGACGAATGTTCTCAAACTACAATTTTTCTGGATGTGAGTTGGGGAGTTTAAAATATAAGTGCAAGCAAAATGGACCACTAGTTACTGACGAAAAAAACATACTAATAAAATCAAAAGCTATCAGAATCAAAAAACATGCTCGAAAAAAGAGCGTTTGGAACCGTTATGGTAAAAGAAATAAGTGAACGAAAACATTAATCGGACAATAGGCTACCAAACACAAGATGTAGTCCATTTTCAGATCTGGAACGAATGCCTTGAGATTAGTTCACCCTTGTTGAAACTTCCCGTTTTGTCATCAAAACGTAGAGAAACTGGGAAGGAATTTGGTCTGTACGAAACATCGCAACTCATGGCTGGTGTGTCCATGTCAGAAAAGAACTGTAATGAATGATGAAGTGGCAATGAAGGTGATCATCTAAAGTGCGTTTTCCGAAAATTGTTTAGTTGTCCTGCAACCGTTTACACCATCCTAAACATAGCGTCGAAAAATGCTTCCTTCGAATAGATCATCTAATATTTGTCTTTCATCCTAAAACCGCTTGGATGTCGTTACCGCACTTCGTGTCACGTGGCTAGAGAAATGCACAGTCAGCACCACATGCGGGGGGGGGCGGCGATATTTTCTCGTTGACGGACAGCTGAGGCCGACTGCGAGTGAGTGGTTGTGCCTATGCTTCATGCATTGTGTGAGTGGAGTCGTTGATTTCCCGTCTGCGAAACGTTCGTCTGTGTACCTTTGGATGAAACGCAACTTGCAGCAAAACCTCATTGCTGTTCGGACGTGAACAGTGTGGTGGGAACAAACATGGCAGGTTAATGGAATTCAGAAAGAATGAACATCCATGGGTCCCGTCCCCCAGATACCGTAATTCGACGGAAAAGTAGAATTCATCAGCACGAGCACAACAGTTAGTACATAGATTCTTATGAGAGAGGGTAGATGACGAGGGAAAGTCAGGATACTTTCAAAAATTGAGAAATTAAACTGCCAATCTTCCAAGGTAACAATACATATCTTTATCGAATGACAATAGTTGGATAAGATCTCCTTGGTCCCAGAATTCAGAAATGAAGCTTAGCAGGTGAGATCCTTATTGAAATGATATTTACACGATATAACCTGTATATAAAGTACGTCAAAACTAGTCGTAAAGAATATTACAGAAAGAATTGTTGCATTTATTAAAATAAAGATGCCTAGTAATATTAGTAATGAATTAGTCAGCCTATACCAAGCACTCTGTGATCACTGATCTCGTGCTTACTTTATCCCTTATTGAGTTTTGGATGATACTAATGAAGCCAGTTTCGATGACCGAATTGCAAACAAGCGCTACCGAGGTTTCTGAATACACTTACTCCACCTTATGCATTCTGCTTTCAGTTCACCCAAGTGTATGCAGTTGACTGAGTTCACTGTCGAACTGTCCAAAACACTCAGTTTAGATGGAATTTCTTCCGTTGGATATGATGAAAACATGAAATTAATGCTTAATTCGTGTAGGAATAGGTTCGATATGGGGAACACTTCGTGTATAATTGACACTTCCCTTTACCTGTTTTCTCCTTTCCAGACAAGAATCTACCAACCAGCTACCAGAAGAAGTGAGAGGGTTTGTCGCCTCAGTTATACAGACATCGTTACAACAAGTTTACCAGCAGGGCCTTCTTTCGGATAAACCTCAGTGAGTTGATTCCGCTTAAGGACACAAAGCTATCCAACAGAGGCCATGTATATACAACAGTGAAATCGGTGTTGCTTTACGGCACCGAAACATGGACATTCGTTCGTTATTTCGCAGTGGCTCTTTCACCATTTTCCCTATTCTTCTTTTGATAAGATGGTGCTGTCAGGCAGTAATCAAATTTTGGGCACTTTGGTGCAAGAGAAATGGTTGCAAAAACTGAAATGACGAATGACAAGGAACCAAAAAATCACAAACTTCAAACGATTCAGGTGAACAACTATATTAGTGGTTGGTCACACATAGTCAACGAATCAGATTAAGCCGTACGATTCACGAGTTTTTGCGTGAATAGTCCTTTTTTGCGCTACTTAGATTGTTTAAAGAGTGTTATCTTCTGCATTCTTGTTCATTCGGCATTTCGCGATTCTGAACAGTTCAGAAAATACTGTTTTGTCTTCAGAACAGAGCGTGAAAAAATATCTGGAAATAGGCCGTGAATTCGGAAATGAAACAGTGGCTCCGAAGTAAGCTGGGTAAAAATCTCGCCAGTTAGAGACCTATGAACATATAAACTAATAACTGTCCCACAAACTATCAACGGGACGGAATCTTTTTTACTTATTCTAAAAGGACGAGTTTCTTCTTGTGATTGATTTTCGTCCATATTGAAATGATAAGAGGACCATCGTTTCATTCGAGATGTCCCTGACACATTGAGAAGTGACCAACTGTGAGCGGATTCGAACCTATGCCAATTATACACAAACAACAAGATATTGTTAGCTTGATCACTGCCTTCTGCTTTCTTTTTCGGAGGATGACATCTACTCACGTCACTGTAGGTCATGGCTGAGCAAACAATGCAATCAATTGTCTACCAAATCAAGAACAGTGGGTGTTGAATCCACTTGAGATCTAGACAGATATAATTAAGTTACCAACGGCATCGCATTTTGTTCGTAGTCCGATTCATTGATGAATCAATCTGTTAACAACCAGACAAAGGAATCTAAGGTCATTGTTTGTTTCAATAAATACTTCACTAAATCGGTCAAAAATTGAAACTGAACCAAACTTTTGCATGCCATTCAAAGGGTTAGATTAGATTAGATTCTATATCACAAAGAGGTGATAATTTTCGTTGGCTTCCTTTCACCTGCGGTTGTATTTGGAAAATTTCAAACGTGCCTCAACTTGTACGGTGAATTGCTCGCACATTATCAGTCGGATTTCGTTTTCCAGAAACACGGGTAATTCAGAGAGCACAATTTTGTTCCGCAATGGTTTTGTGAATGAGAATATCAAGGAACATGATAATTAATCTGTTTTGTACATGTCCAACTCAAACACATCATAGCTGTCCCAAAACCTTAGGCTGAAGACAGAATAAGTCTAACAGAACTGAAGCGCTCAAATGCCTATTCCAAAACGTTTTGTTCGCACATGTCTCAGTGTACTTGAAAAACAACCTTGAACATGAATTTATCTTAGTATGCTTATCTCATATGCCGAAACACAGATGGTGTGCTACCAAATCCGCCGTTATCAACTACGAGGTCTGATATGCTGTCTAACTCATTGAGTGTCTAGTTTAAAACTTACCTTAGTTCCCAGCACTACATAAAAAAGGGGTATTCCGCTTATCTCAATTTATTTCGACTATCAGCTGTTACCATACCATGCTTGCGTTCGTATGTTTTCATACAATAGCAAAAGAACAACTAGAAAGTTGTTAAACGAAGGAGAAAATATTGAAAAATAACTGTGAATGGTAACCGCCAGTGTGTCAGCGCAAAAAGGGTCGCGGACCATGGCCAGACTGCAATTTATCCAGATGAATGAGCCCGGGATATAAGGATATGAATATTAGTCCCTCATTAATAAACACAGTGACTATCAGACTGCGGTATTCACCAGCGTTAGCTGGAAACAGCTTTGTTCGTGGAAGTCTCACGTCAGTGATCAAATAGAAGCTCATCATTATGAAGTCAACTGAACAAGTTCCTCAACACTTTCGTCCCAAAAAAGACAAAATGAAGGCATTTTCTACAGTGTTTCCTAAAGGTGAAACTGTTGTGTAATTCGTAAGCAGATTTGTCCAAGTGTACCATCTCCTGAGCAGAAAAGCGACTGACTAGAACCTAAGCAATTGAATGAACCTATGCTTGTGCGAACACGATCGCTTCTCGTCAGATGTGAGACATTTTGTCCACTATCGTGAGTTTTGTTTTCGCCGAATTACGTGAATGCGTTTCGGTTGTAAGACATATACGTTTCATTTGACCTAAACACGGTCTGGCCGTAAGAGTTAGGTTGGGAAGTTTAGTTTAGCAGATTTGAACAGGGCAGACTTAATTCAACTGTAAAAGTCTTCGACATCCGAGGGATTCAAACCCATGCACAAAAAGCGCGCATACGTTTTTACCGCGTGAACTTTAGGTCAGGCTGGATGGTGCTTGGACATTTATCTTAAGGCTCCCCTGCTTAAGCATGCAGATTGAACCCACCACAGTAAAATTTTCGCAATCCCACTACCAGAGCAAGATGGTCCTATGAATTAAGTAGTATCCGCTCGTTAGAATTCACGCGCAGGATTGACTGCGAAGTCAGGTTAGGCAGTGATCGTGGCTCAGGCCAACGAGAGTTCAGGTGCTTGCTCGGACAAACAAGTACTCCTCACAGTTTTTCGATTGTGGAAGATTTCTTCTGTAACTGTGATTTCGGAAGATCAGACGAAAAACGCCTCAGTCAAAAAACGATAAACAGCAGAAAGCACACCGAACGCCAATCGGAAATAGATGACAAAGACCAAACATGAACCATTTTGTACAAAAAAGCCTTACTTTTGCTGATATAATATTAATAATAACGAATTCTACCGCTAAACGTCAGTTTTGCCCTAAGCAGTCAATCTAGAGAGCCTCTCCAAAGAGCTTAGTTTTTTAAGCTTCTCAAACTTATCGACCTCCCATCAGTCCGTCCTATCTAGCCAGCGCAAATAAAGCTCGGTCAGGCAAATGCTGAGCAAACATCCATAGGAAATCGCCCGCTCATCGTGGCGGACGGATACAGCTGATTTTCCTGAACACAACGGATTCAGTTTCAAAAACGAGAGGTTATCAGCAAACGTCAAAATTTTGTCCCAGTATTAAAATTAAAATGTTCTTCTTTTCAACGAGGAGCTACATGCTGTATGGAAAGGAGAATCCACTTAAGCACTAGGCATGCAACCGTCGGCTGATAGCTGCATCTCAAAATGACACTCGGTTTTGGCAGTTTTGTGGGTCGTTCCTATAGATAGCGATATGTGAGGCTAGTCCACAACAAAATCGCAGCAGTCTGCAGCATGTTCCATAAACCGATTATATTCCGTATCGGGAAGCCTATTGGGCAGTCGACTTATCCGCCCGATTGTTCCAACTTCACTTAATTGAGTCCGCCACAAGATATCAGCTTGTGAATGGGAAGAACTCAGAGTCTTGAAAGGTTTGCTTCAGTATTTAAAGTGGCATTTTTCCAACACCACTGGAAGTACAAAGTTCACCAGGATGCACAAGACTAGTTTCGCGGTGATTGCTGCTCGTCGACGAATCATCATGTGACTGGGAAGTGCATTCACCATTTGCTCAAGCTCATAATGATTCGAATGAGATTCCAGCGCCTATTATTCTTTTCGTTACTTTGTGGTCTGCGTTCTATAAATATTGTTTCGCTTCATACCGTTAACTTTTTAGTTTTATTTTCAAGGGCACAGCATTTGCGAATAATGCAGTTTGCCCTAGCAGCAAGATGGGAAATTTAAACCAGATGTATTCCTAACAGTTATATTGTCAACATCGAATTCGATGAAATAATGAAGTTGACGGGGAGTTTGAGGTATTTTATACTTAAAGGTAGGGCAACAAAGTTAATTGGACCTTGAAAGTGCGAAAAATGATAATTATCTGAACGGATATCATTCCACGGCGTGCTATGCACACATGCGGATAGATATTCTGTGACCAGCAGCGACCTGCAACTCAAATATAAGTGCCAAATTCAAACATGCAAAAAGCATTGTGGATCCTGATGATTAGAGTTTCAAACATCCATCTATCAGTAGCCGCAGATTTCGGCGCATATTGTTGAGTGTCACGGACAGGGGCTTCTTTTCTTGGCTAACTTAAATCAACTCCAATCTATTTTACGTTTACATACTATTTACACCTGGCTGCAGCTCTCCCGATTCGGTCTACTGATTTTGAAGAGGTGCTGCTCTTGTCGCATGTTTTATTTACTTAACGGTCTCGCAAACTTAACTAGGCCGGTGTTAGTCAACCAATCGACATCGTGATACTTGTGCGTAATTAGTCCTAGGTTCAATTCCTACTACCGTGGACCACTTTTTCATTTGATAATCAATAACTAGTCGCGGCCCGCTTGTTGAATTATTGCAAATTTGCTGTGTAGTAAACAAAAAGTAAGTGAAAATATTGTCAATATTATTGTTTATCAGGAATGCAGCACCGTGCGTTAAGAAACAATCAGTGGGATTGGAGTAGATGAATTCTTTCGTTTTCTGACAGTTTTGATGAAGGGACCTTGGAAGCCGCAATATCTATGGTTGAAGACCAGCAGAGGGAGGAAAGGTCAGGCCAGCCGAATCTGATGAATATGAACGTGTATGAACCTTGCGACGACGAGATCAATGAAACGGGGAAGCAATCGATTCGGTTGTCCGATGAAGTACATCCGACACCAAATATTCAATGGCCAACTATAGGCGAATTCACACCGGAGCAGGGACTTAAAAAAATTGAGGAGTACATCAAGGTGAGTCGTAAACACGGGTCATGTAATGAAGTCAGTATTTTTTGTAACATGGTTCAAGTATAAGTGTAGCGAAAGAGGAATTGCCCAAAGCTGATAGAGCCCATCACACGAGAGAGAAAGAGAGAGGAACCAGGACTCTGAAACTGTATAGAAGCACATAAGTTATCAATAGGTCAGGTGTCATAACGAGCCAGGTGACCGCAAGTTACCATCTGCCACCAAAGAGACCGACGAATTTGGGATTCGAACAACTGATTTTCTGGAATGATAGACACTTAATTCAATTGACCATGGTCGATCAGTGGAATCGTGACAGTACGTGGTGAAAGGAATTCGATGTCACATTTCACTAACTCAGATGTCCTAAACAGAAAGTCTGGGAGCTTATCCTAATGAAATTCACCCTGACTTTTGGTGTGTTTGTACGTTTTCCTGACTTCCGACAATTCGCAAGCAAGAGACGACCTTCATTAAGACTCTTTAAAATGTTAGGATCTACCACAGTTCTCGGCTATGCACACGATATTGGCATCAATCTCCAGCAGTGAGCAATTAAATTCCCCAAGTGAATTCATTTGCCAACTCCCAGTAGTCTGCTTTGTATGGCCATGCACTTTTAGGTGGAGTGATCTGCCATGGAAGTGGGCTGAGAAGCACACGGCATTTTAGATGGAAACTCGTCAGATGAATATTCATGAAGTGGATTCAGAAAAACGTATTAACTGGAGACTGAAAATATTTTCTTAAAAGCATTGAAATGAAATGAAAATATTATTGACGAAAGTCTGGAACAAAGATAACGCATGAATTTTACCGGATGAAGAAAAGCAACGAAAATGTGTCGCGGACAGGGGTATCTGAACACTCCTAAAATGTAAACACAGGCAATGGAGAAATTTTTCAAACTAATTTAATCCTGCAACAAGCATCATCGTCAACATATTCATAGTACAGCCTACTCTACTCTGCTCAACGCCTTTTAAGTTGCAGCAGAACGAGTACCAGGTGGACAGAGGGTGGATATAAAGGTACGGGAAAAGAAAAGAATGCCGCAAAAGCCAGTAAACGGTACGCAGTCCGACTGTACAAAGGCACATTTCTTCAACCATTCTACCGTGACTGAAGGTGACAACGCGATCTCCACGGTTCACGGTCGGTTGCCGTATATTTCAAGGCTTTCATCCAACTGGTTGACGGATCGTTTAAACTTCAAGGACAATGAAGCGACACATCAACTTTTCCTGAATATGCTGTACAGCAAATAACGATGATGGAAATCACATTATCGGTTTGACAGAACCTCGTACAACAAATGTTAATCTGGTGTGTTTCAAGGGCTTCAGAGCCTGGTAGAATGTAAGTGAGAATGTTGGCGAGAGATGAGCTTAGAACGAAGCGCAGTGCTTCAATTGGCTATTTTTATCCGTAGGCGGTTAGAATTATTCACACTTTCATTTGTTGTTTTAAAACATACCAGATAAAATGAGATATGTTTTTAGGTCTCTCAGATATACATGAGCACTTAAGTGGCTGGATTTTAAAAGCCAGTCAATAGTCACCTACAATGCTTTGTTATTCCACCAGGTTTTACCCAGATTGGCAACCGTTGTGCTTTGATGATCAGTCAGACATATCTTCTGGAATGTGATCACCTATTGTTAGGAGGATAAACAGAATATTCATGAAAAGTAAAACAACATAGAGAAGCTACGCAAATTACCCGCTCCCTTTCTACTTCCACGGTTAAATTCAGATGTCGCCGTCATTATCTTTTACTGTTCTAAACTGAAACATTTCCTTTTTATTAAGGGCTGGAATGTTGATGAAAGTTGGCTTCATTGTACGGATATTCTGCCAGTTGAGGAACTACCGTATGATGTCAACCACAGATATCGAGTACGATGGAGTATGCCAACTCGCAGGTCTCCTATCCCGGCCGCAACTGTTTCGATCTACTTCACAATTCAAGTGTCCAAGATCAAACCAAAGGTGATCACCGCTTAATTTCTTGTTATATTATTGTTTAATGACAACACTCAACTGTTCACAATATTATCGGTAATTAGACATCGCTCAGTCCAATTCGTCTACTTCCTGTTTTCGTAATAAGCTTCTTGTGCAAAATTTTGTAGATCTTTTTTACCAATACAGGTATTCAGAACAAAAAATCTCGAATAGAACGAAATTATTATTCATGAAGCATCAGCGTTCAACTCACCAGTAAGGAATCGTGGAAGAAGCATCGTATAGCTGTTTTACTCTTGTTTGCAGTCATCAACAGCTCATATTCACTATACCCAAACTGGGCTCCTAACGACGCTTTTTCGATCAGAACACATGAGTCCTGATTTGGATGAATTTTGCTCAAATACTCACTGCTAGATTTAGCAAATTATCAATCTCACACTTTCGGGGTTATCACCTCGGAACCTCATAGTAGCACGTAGCCCAAATCAGTGGATAATCCAAATCAAAACAAAATTGATGAGCAATTATTGCGATCGTATTCATTAGTTAAAACGAATGCACACAACAATCATACATTTGATGATGAACTCGAGAAAATATCCGCCCAAAAGAAGTTAAAAATTAGGACTAAAATTTGTGCCAAAATGAACACTTGATTAAAGATAATGAATGGAAAATACCTGTCCAGTGGTCCAGTTGAATACAAAAACGTACACACTCTTAATAAAATCTCGGCAAACAATTTGCTGACCATGGTAGACAAAAATCAACGTAAACGAACCTAACGCGCACGACCAGCCAACATGGGCAAGCTGACAAAATCGGACCAAATCAAAACAAGGCGTCTTGAGTCAATGAGACTGGCGACCAAACCATATGTCGACAAAGTAATCTCAATTAGAAAACAGTGCCAAAAACAGAAAGCAAATGAACTAGGGGTAAAGTAAATGACGACCGCGGAACAGTGAGTGCGAGAACAAGTTCGGGACGATCAATTCGAGAACGGTTTAAGTAGAAGTAAACACATAAGGTAATTTCACTCACTCCAGGTTTTGCAACCGAGGCGAATGATTTTGAGCGAAAGAAGAATGGAACAACGTTTTAGTGCTTCCATGGTTTCCCAATACCAAACTGAACGTTGATGCCGCATAATGAATAAGTTCGTGTAACATCTAGCCTACCACTGCGCGCACCAGTCCTCGGTGAATTAAATGATAGAATGATAAATTCATCGAAAGATTTGAGTTTTTGTTTGTTTTCACTATCAGGCTGTTGTCACCCTTTTTATCGCCTGTCTCATTGTTCGTTTGAGCATTCAGGTTCCGGAAACGCAGGGTGTGTGGCTAAGGCTATATGATGATAAATCGACGCCCATTTCGTATGCACAAGCCCGTGGATGTGTCATTATATAAGCACATACGAATATGAGGAAGCTTATTCATCTGACGCGAAAAAATTTCACGTACTTGATTTATAGGGGGTAATCTGAGCAAAATTCGTCGTTCGTCGCATCTGGAACCAGCATCCTCTTTTCCGTTTCCTAAATGTAACCGGACTAAAATGGGCAGCCAGTGTGACCTATCCTTAGCTTACGTATATCTCTTCAAAACATGGGCAAATATTACGTCATCGTACTATATAGGGGACACTTTAAGGATGATGATTTTTGTTGGCTCCGAGCAATCCAAACCTGCCTACGACTTAATGTTTTGTTCGACGAAGAGGTGAATAAAATTTGGTCGTAAGGCAAACATATAGGACACCATAAGGACCGTATTTGCACGTGGCATTTTGAACACAATAGATTAAAAAGCAAATTTTGTAAGCATATGGCTGCCGTTTTACAAATGGTTTGAAAATAAAGTGAAACGTCGTGATTTAATGACAGTTCCGGACGATTCATCGACGGCCATAGCCGCAAAACGCCCACGTAAGACTTAGCGAACAGATCACCCAAATTAAACCATTTTCCTTGAATTGGTCCATGATTCGATCGAAATAATGTCTTAGAAGACGTCATCTGCGTTAACCAAAATGTCACCTCATTACTGCCTCACATATGACACTTAATTGACTGGTAACACACGCCTACTATGTGAACGAACCTGGATACAAACCCTCGGTGCGATGGCGGATTCGCACGATTCATGACCTCGAATGGGGGCGAAACTCACGTCTGACGCTTCCCGAGTGCAAGGTCGATCACCGGACCTGAGTCTTGTCCGTCGGGGGTGGATTATCATGAACAGTCTGCTAAGGCAAAATTGTCATTAATCCTACACATTACTCGCAAGTGAGATATATACGTGGAATGTCTAGATTATCAGTCGTATAAGGCTTTCAGTAAAATGCCGTGCTCCAAATATTTCGTACACAGGCTTCCTGATATTTTATCCCTGCGGCGTTTCGAGTGATGTCAGCGGTATCTGTTATGCAGAGTTGGCCGTCTTACAACTACCGGTTCGTGAAGTAGATTTATTTAAATCTAAGCAAATTTCGCTGTGGGGTTACATGACAAAGTCCACCGCGCCATAAACGAAAAAACTGAGACTAGTTGATAATCAAATTAGTTCAAAGATACAGTCGGTTATCAGCAGTGTCCACAGAGTTAGAGACTACCTGAATGTCACGGTAAGGATCTCTCAAGTCGAGCGTACCTGTTCAGTAGTAGAGACGTTGAATCAATCAGCCTATGCATTCTTCACCCGCCCGGCATCCTCCGTTTAATAAACATGGATTTCGATCAAAGAGACATTCTGGTTTATGATTGGCTGAAGGTCACTGTAAGGTGCGTTTGTGGTGGGTAAGACATGGATAGATATTTGAAGGGCTAACAATAGACATCGATCATTTTGGTCGATAGATCCGTATTTTCGTTAACCATGCGTTACCCTCGAAGACGCGTTTAGATGCTCATCTAAGAAACTGGTAAAATGCTAAGATGGAAGGAGGCGTGAGGATAAAACACGTACAGGTATAGTTATGACACATAACTAAGTCACCTAGCGTCCTCCAACTATTTGACATACGTCTACCTTAGTGGTTTGTGTCTTCATAAATTTTGTACAAAGAACGCCAGCAAAAAATGATATTTTGGAATGAACGAACACTATGTCCACCACTGAGTCCCTGAGAAACTGATGCCCATGTAATTGTTTATCATTGTGGTAATGTATTACTGAATGTGTTTTGAACTTTTGTCTGTGAGTTACGTGTACCAATTGGCCGTTGGTTCTTTTGGCAAGCTATTTGCTAAAAGAGGTTTCGGCTTCGAAAAATTCAGGTTTCTTGGCATCTGCACACGAATTATGATTTCACATGTTCAAGGGTTAACCCATATCCCGTAAAACAAAAATAACAGTAACGCAGGGACATTATGCATAATCTCGTACTCCTCCGAAAATGATAAACTCAAACCAGTTTATTCATTCTTTTTTATCTACCCCAGCATTCTGAAGTGGGCGTTTACTACCAGGTGGAAACATTCCGTACAAAGCACCGGTAAGATAAAATAATAATGGAAATGTTTCTGCATTGAATTACTGATTTTATGGGAGAATATGTGTGAAAAAGGACTTGTTCACAACCTGATTAGTTGCCTGTTGACAATCTTCGGATCGATCCATCCATAGCTCTTTGGCTGGGTTGTCGGATTTGCCGGTTTGCAGACCGCTTACCAGTGCAATTTATAGACTGTTTAACGCTTCCTGTAGGAAATTCTTTTCTCTATCCCCAAAAAATGAATGATGTTCATTGACTGTGCCTGATTATTATAAAATAGTGAAATCACTGCGACACCGAACGGACGCATCTTTTAGTTAAAATTGAGAAAAAGAGTCATTTCGTATGAAAAATTGGCATACATTCGCAGTTCGTACAGTCTATTTTTCGGATAGTATACTGCTCTGTATAATCACCTCAAATCCCAAGGGCAGATAACTCGATTGAATGGGTCATATATGAAGAGAACACGGCCGAATAACAATAACAAGATATAGCAAATGTAACCGGAGTGAAGGAAATAGAAGACAGAAAATTATCTGTGTGAAAAGCTGGTGTTGGTTGTGTCTTCCTTCTTTAGGTTATAATTTTTGGATGGTTGAGTTTCAAAGTGAAGATTGTAAGTGTTTCAATCGTAGTCCAGATTGCATCGTTTTTAATGTTTATCATTTTCCTTTTATTTCCTTACTAGCAGCGTTAAAAGTTATTTAACTCTTAGGAATTATGTTATGACCAGTTTTAAGCCGACGAGCGGAAAAATGACCAACGCCTAGGTGTGTTTGATTGTAATCCTCATTGTTCTTAAAGTTTTGTTTTCTAGTCTTTAACTGGAAACTTTAATCATAGAATATAGTCAACCATGCTAAAATACCTATGCAAGGGGTTTGCTGAATAGTCCCACACCTAAAATAAAATAGGTACCTAGAGCCCAAGGGATTGGAAATTTTTGAGTTAAATGAAACACCTCAGGTTACAGAAGGCAAATTACTGGAGGCAAAGTGAAGGCAGTCACAGCGACATAGCAGATGTTCTCACCGTTGCTTAGTCTTTTCTCGCCATTTATTTTCTTTGCAGCACCGTTTCCAAGAGGAACACCGAATCCAACAGCAAACCGCAATTCACATGCCCAGCCTTGAAGCAAGCATATCCTAAGAGTTACTGCTTTCGGCGAGTAACGCGTATTCCGTTAAATTATGATTTTTGAATCGTGGGAACGATTTAATCCACCCCAAAACAGTTCCAGCAGATCTAGATTATGTCGGGAGGATGTGAAGCTCCTTGTTGGATCGAAAACAGATCAGTTTGTTAAAAGCATATTAAGGTAGTTCGAAGTTATCGCCAATGTAATTTTAATCATATTTCGCACAAACATGTATGGAGATCTTGTGTCATGTGAACCACGACGAAGGATGAGAACACGAGATAGCACTTCCATTATCCGTCTCCACGATATCTACCATCCGTCGGAATCCATGATTCCTCTGTGGTTCTGATACTACCCGGTTGCCCAAATGGGAGTAAGGGGTCAACCTAAGGGACACTACCCTGAACCCTTGGCCAAATAGTCTAACTCTGGTGACTGTTTGAAAGTAACTGCGCTCTTCGGATGGAGCTAGACATCCTGAGTCTCCAGCACACTTCTGCCCCAGATGCTGGCAAGCACACAGCCGTATGCTTGGTACGCCCTCCATGGTTAGTTTGGAATCGCGGTCTAACAACTTGCCGTAGGCTGAGCACCAAGGATCAGTCAACCCGGCGGTGGGCCCCGGATATTCGTCTTCGTCCTCGCACTTTTGTAGTGATATCTCCACCCCAAGTATGCAAAGTGAATGACATCCCCAGCAGAGACTGCTTGAGATGCCGTTCATTTGGGAGCATTTTGGGAGGCGAGTAACCGACTCGGATCATGAGACATCCATCTGTGACCAGACATTTGGCATACTATGCTGCAAGATGGTGAATGGGTAAAATTAGCGCGAGGTGACTAATTATCACACAAACGGATGCGAATTGAAGTTGTCAGGGAAGCATGAAATATTACGCGACGAAAATAATGCTGCAGCAAGGAACATAAACGTTTGGGAAAATGCTCAGTAACGACGGCAATATCTGTTGTTCGAGATCATCCAAGAGGCTATATGCTAAATGTAATAAAGAGTTTCCGCAAACTCAGTCTACAACGAACTTTCCATTTGGGCTCACGGATTGTCCTCTACCAGTTTTGAAATGTAAGCGAACCAAACACAAAATTCAACCAATATCACCTTGCGAAAACCGACTGTTGTATACATTGCCAATAAAACTGTGCAGCTAGAAATTAAAGAAATCATATGTAGAAGAAGTTCACAGGATAACGAAAGTTAAGTTCCCTAGTCTTCCCTAATAACTTTGTTTGGTCATTCATAACAAATATGCGCTTCTATTATTGAATCACGGAACCTTAGGTGGGGATAGTTAGACACTCAGGCTGCAGCTAAATGCGATTTAAGGCCAGATTGTCCTCAATTTTTTGAATTCGTTTTACATGATCAATATCTTTTAAAAAGCTTTATTAAAAATGATCGAGTTTTATCCAGTAACGCGTTCCCTCTGGGACTAGTGATAACTCAACGAAACACATGACATACGATGAGCCAAATGTGATGCAAATCCTATATACAATAATTTGATCCAGTGACAAAAAACTAATTTTGTTCGGATGATAGAATGCATTGGAAAACCTGTCATATTCTTTTGCATACTACTGTATTTGCCACTATACGAAACAAATTTTCCCCTGTTTCTTGCAGACCCGGGGCTACGCGCTTTTGTAAAAGATGGCTACGTGATGTGATCGACAACAAGATGCGTTTGATGTCTTATGTGAAATTTTAATTTTACAACTGATAATGAATAGATCAGTTTGACTGTATGATTGGACGTAGCCGTCTAGAGCACATTGTCCTATCCTCATTGCTTGTATATCCGAATAGACAAATATCGAACCTCTTTTGCCCACTCATATCCGTATACGTACACATTCTCCTTATATCAAGGTTATATGCAAATCCGAAACTCAGGTGGATTTGGATAACTGCATCACGCCAACCAGGTTGCAAATCTGGGCAGATAGAATTGTTCTTTACTGGATTGATTCTTTAGCTGTTTGAGCCTAACGAATCAGGGAAGAATAAAATCTACTAAAGATCAATGGGGAATAGCAGAATTTGTCAGATCAATCTTGAACAAAGTTCGAAGACAAAAAGTTCACATTCCCACTAAGATCATTACTGATAACCCGAAGTGCATAAGGATAATACTTCGAATCCGTTCATTCTAAAATGATAACATAATTATTCTGCGCGTCAGTTTGTGTTTCACTCGACCCATATTATTTCTGTTTGCCATTTCTTTTGCATTGTTGTTCACTTTCGTCGTAGTTCTGATGGAAAATGGTCGAAGAACAGACATTTTCTAAGTAAATCGTGTATACTCAATACTCAAACGTTTAGGAGCTTCGAAGATCCCACACCATAATTTTCAACTTCGCAACAATACAGAACGTCTTTTGAAATCAACTACGAAGGTACATCTAAAAGCCTTAGTTTTCATAAGAAACTACGCCAAGGGCACCTTCACAAACTAGAACGGGGTTCTCATGTGTCAAACAATTCGATGTAACAGCATCCCGAGATTCTTTTTGCGGATTCCGTTTGCAGGGTCACCATTTTATAGTATGCTCTTAAACGCAACTGATTTGAAAATCGCAAGAGCGTATTAACGAGCAACAGCAATTACATAAACTAATGTTGCGATCAACGGTGGTGACGGTACACAACAAAAAGCACTGTACAAGGTCATTTGTGCTTCAACTGTATGGGCATATATACTGGTTCACGGGATATTACTTTCCGCCTTAAACCAGTTTATGAAATGTTCATGAATCAGAAGTTTAATGGTGATCTTCAGCTCCAAACAAGGAAAAGTGAGGTCTACCTGATTTCTCGGGCAGTGTGGACAGTTTGTTTGCCGAAACCGCAAATTCTTCCAATGGACATCTTCTCAGTGGAGGTTCGATAAAAGATGAAGGCACCACACATTCCCGGTAAAGCCCGAGTGCTCCGAAGTTTCTTCACTATCAGGGCTTTCTAGCTCTTCGGATGATTCAACACACTATTCCAAATTCTGAACCGCTTGATATTTGTCACTTTTGTTTGGACGAGGGTCACCTCAACGCTGCTCATCAGTCGGTGACGGGTAAAGAACAGTATGCTGCAAGCAATAAAAATTCAAATAATGGAAAACTATTTAGTTCATATACACCTTCAATAATCAAGATAACTAATAAAATCCTGATTCATTGATGCTCGAGGATGCAAGTGATATTTTGTGCTTAAGTTCAGTTCAGTGTTTATGGGCAAGGACTTGGTAATTCTCTTTTCAATTAACGGTAGTGTTCATCCTTTATAAGCAGCAGCCACATTGCTGGTCTGCATCCAAAAACGCGCTGTCCAGATGTGGGTGTGAAAGTAGGATAAACTGAATGGCACGACTGAGATTATCAGATAGTCAACCAGGCTTTCTCGGTCCTTCAAACAACTTAAATAGACATTTGGTGAAAATTAACAATCGAATGGTCGGACTTTCTTCTACAGCAGAATCTTGTTTGAATCAAGAATCGTGCACGAATGATGAGTCCACTTGTGAACCACAAGGGTGATTTATGGATAGTTTCCGTCCATCAATCAGGGCCAACCTACAGACGGGTGAGACTACAAGCTCACGCCAAAAGTGCAAGACCGCATTGTTTCCGTCTCATGGATCATGTGACAGTGACAATGAATCAAGTCTAGGACACAGAGCTGTCCAACAGGCCTGTTTGCAAGGGCTAGAGACCTAATTTACGGCAAGCTAGAAGACAAATACGGATTCATATAAACACCTTAGTTTGCAGATGGATTGTGAGTGATCTGATTTTGCGACAGGCTCGGAGACGAGCGGGAGCGCGTCTCGAAGTGAAGGGCAAGTTGGAGACGATGAGCTCGTTAGAGGGAGGCGAGCGCAAATGAGCTTTAACCTGAGCAGACTCATTCGATGAAAAAAAAGAAAACGGTCTTGTTGACGTGCTGGAGGCCAGTTTGATTGTTCGCGTTTGGTCAGATGGGTTAAGACTGAAATTGAGCCAAGACGACCGACTGAAGTCGCTAAGGTTAGTGATAGTGATATACGGGCTTTAAAACAGTCCTAACGTTTTGGTACCATGTACGTACGCATGAAGAGCGAAAATACCGCGAAATCTGTCATGCGCTTCTCGGGAAATTTTGTTCACCCATCCACACCAGATGCTACTTGCAATTTCCCCCACCGAGTTTGCTTTCTTATGAAAAATGTTAGTTCATTGGGAGTTACGGAATTTTTTGAATCCATACCAAACAAATTTAGCCACAATAAGTTTTGCCGTTCGAGTTTACTTGATTCACTCAACGAACAGCTGAAGTCAACGGATAGCCAGGACGAGTTTCGCAGTCACTTGGTCCGTATAACGTCATCAAATTCAGTCCTAAATTGGTCTGTTTCCTGGATTTAATTTTTACATTTTTATTCATTTCAGACGCAATTAAGTGATGCTGTGAGGTGGTGAATAGAATGTGAGACTAATTGGTTTATTGTTGAGTGCACTGAATTAACATGGGAACTGTCGAAGCCCGCCTAAACACTTTGAGCAGTTATATCAAATGTTGATTGAGGTAGTGGTTGGAATGCATCGAGTTTTTGCGTTTGTAAGCATCAACTTAGTTGAAGTGAGGTAATGCGTGCCTCTCATATTGATTCGAGCATGTTAGCCAGTATCTTTTTGAATAAATTAGTTGTTTATATCCTCTTTCACCCAGTTTATTCTATTATCCATTCTGATCGCAGATAGCAAGTAGTGAGATGGTCGTATTTCAGATGAATTGTCTTCTCACATACCTAAGGCTTGATCGGGTTTTTTAAGCCTGTGCATCAGTGGGGTTGGCGTATCATCTGGTTATCGATCAGAGATCGAGATTACGCGGCAGCAGTAAGGTCGATGCTGCTATACCGCTCCAAAACACGGTGGTTGAGGGTGGAACATAAGCAATAACTTTTGATGCTTGAACACCGTTGTCTTAATAGTATTGGCGGAACATGCTTGGAGATTTCTCTTAGTAATTCAGAAGTTGTGCTTGAGAAAATATTGGCTCCAATCATAAGAAGAAGCGTTGTATTTGCATAGATAAAGTTGGTTGGGACATGTAGTGTTGATGAACACAGAGCAGTTGTCTGCTGTTCTCCAATGCAGGTAGCAGTTGAAAAGTGGATCGAGGAGGTCAATCGATGGCAGCAAAAATGTATGGAAACCTTAGTCAGCAAACTGGATCATGCAGGCCTAACTAGAATTTCGGGTTGTGCTTTACGAGATCTCTGGGAGTGATGGTCGAACATAGTAGGTGATATAACTGAATGTCGCAACCAGTGGCGTTTATATTTAAAATCTCTCCTGTTTCATACGGTTCTTCGGTTCACTACCTTGCAGTTGGTCTTTTGTCATCTCTGGCTGTTTTTTCAACTTCTAAGTAGATAGCGCTATGGGGTGGCAAGCAAAACCAAAGCATGTTGATAGGGAGTTAATGGAATTTTATCTAAAGAACAAATTTTCGTGCAATTGCCGTCCTCTGTTTCTGAATGCTAAAAATTATTTCTGTTGGGAATTAGCTTTCGAATCCATGACCGTCCAAACGAAGATGTGACCAAACTTTCCACCAACTGGCCTATGTGCAATTCTCTTCCAGGTTCCTCTGATGTGGTCGATTTTATTTTTATTTTCCCAAACTCCCGGAACTTATGAATACCTACCTGCAGAATACTCCTTCTGCCTAATTTTTTCAGCCAATGAATTCCAGATGAAAGCACAAATGCCTTCGTGTTAAGAAACAAATGGAGCCACCCTTTTTAGTCGTATTTTGAATATGAACTTGTCAGATCGTTCGAATATTTTTTGTCTGCTCAAAGCGAGCACAACTACGAATCGATATTGCGTAACAGAAATCCATTTAATGACAAAGAGCAGATGGAGAGGGTGTTGTGTGTCTAAAATGTGGATGAACTTTCCATCAACTGAGCAGGTCCTGCGGAAAATGTATTCTTGGCGGATGCATGACTGGCTAACCGATCACTTCATAAAACAAGTCAATTTAACTCGGTTTCACTTAATACATGATAATATAATTGCTAAAGATCAGTCAGATCTTCGTTTTTATCTGGCTACATCAGCGTTGAAGTACTCACACAAATTTAGGCAAGACGATTATTTTGTGCGAGTGACACTGACGTGATATGTACCCTGCGCGTTTTTGGCCATTTTGCCGGTTGATCTTGAAGTGCGCGCGCTTTGACCGTATCCCGCATCCACTGCAAGTTCGGAGCTGAGCTACACACGCTTATTAATTTGTCGGTGTCATAGTCTAGACTCTCTCGGAAGCACGATTGACAGAATAGCACAAATTTCCGCTGAGATGTACGTGATGCTTTAGGGCACTAAAGTTTTCTGTTCATGTGCCTGTGCTCAGGAGATGAACAGTGTGGCGATGTTATCAAGTCGCAACAAAAATCGATTATTTCACTTCTGACAATTTCAGATATCTAAATGTGCTACTTCCATGTCTATCAGTAATCAACATTGCGTGATCGTCACCGAACTTACTAATGCACATAGTACACTTTAGAACTGGGATCCTCGTGGTCGCTATGCCCACCCTTGTATTACATGATATGAATGTGTACTTGATTTCACTGCCTTATCTAGTATCGGCGTAGAACAGCTATCCTGGCCTGCAGTATTGAGTATGTTTGCTCGTTTGTGTGTGACATTCAACGTGCATGTAACATTTAACTTTTCCAAAGGAAACACCAAAAGTTACTTTGGGTGCTCCCGGGCCAAGCGACTGAGAAAGATCGTACCAGCGCACGCGCTCAGTTCATGAGTGGCATTGAGGTGTGTCAATTCCAAAGGGGCACGGAGCAGAATGGCTGTGGTGGAAGGTGCGATAGCTCCATCTGACTCTGCATGCGCGCACCTAGGATAGGAGGAGATCTGAGTGATCGATCGGCAATCTACTATGAATGTCGGTAGAAGAAATAGATGAACGAGATTAGTGCCGGTTGCAAAGCACCAAGCAAGAACCACCACGTCGGGAGAACAGAGATATGGATCTTGCGGCATGCCAGCTGAGGTTAAATGTCGTACGTCGGATAAGAAAATGCAATATTTCAAGAACTTGTCAAATTTAAAATAACGTACCTGAGTACCGATGTTTGCTTACGTTCAGGTCATATTGTTGAGTTGTAACGGAAACATTTTCCTGTTTTTTAAGTGAAACTGCTATTAATAGTTTATATAGTTTGTCACGATAGTCATTCGTGCGCATGGAAATGCGGCTAATGATAAGTTCCTATCCTCAGGTGTAAGAAGACAGCTTAAGCTAACTAATGTTCAGACCTGACTATTTCTATTTGGTTCGATTCATCGTCATTTTACTCGAGTTTGCTGGATGTAAAAATAAGTGAGTTCACTCGACACTAAAGCTATGTATCTCAAACAGGCGGATCGGCCATCAAAGTACGAAACCCTGCTGACATCCTAGAGTGTTTTCTGGCTCTTTCAACTCGAGGGCTTGGAAACGCAGACTCACATTCGAATGTCAATCTTATGGGGGCTGTCTGCGAATGAGTACCTTCTAAAGATGAAACGGATAATATAGAAAAAAGTTTGTTTGCTGCCGAACACATTAGAGTTATTGTATCCCCGCATGCACTCTGAAGGGCGGAACAATCCCGGGGAAAAGTAGACGTGAACCACAAGAAATAGTAAGTTTGAAATCTTATGACAGGTTGTGATGAGTTGAGCATTGTGTCTGCCTGAAGAGTAATTTTGCGTAACGCCTAACCTTTTATTACTGACACTAATGAAGTAGTCAGGTCGTGTTCAAAGTCTTCGATGTACAAGGACTACCTGCAAGGAAGTCATCACTGGTGGCAATAGGTTATTTTGAACCAACAACCAATGGTCACGCACATGAGTCGGGGGCGAGAGAATTATCAGCTAACAATAAGGCGACTGACGAAACTGGGACTCGAAGGTCTTAAAGCTTTGGGCAATAGATGGTTAATCCAGTTGACCACCGCCGGCCATTTGTTTCGGTTTCGCGTTGCAGCACGGTCGCGGTGGACATGCGCTGTTGATCGCACTTGATAAAAACGAAACGGCTGTACAGAACTTCCATGGTTTCCCAAAGGTTAGCTAACCATTGATGCCACTTGATCAATAATCTCCTGTGTCCTGTGATCTTCTGCTACTCGCGTCGAGATATACATTCGGTCAGCGATGAGATAAAATGCACACAAAATTTAATAGAAATTTTGCCACTAGCGTAATTCAAACGAAGGCGACAAGCCATGTGACAGCTTCAAACATATGCCAGGTAAATGTATTCAATTCGCCGGAAAATAAAATTAGTCATCACAAACCTATTTCGAGGCAATACCTAATCACTAGAAAGCGCGTAGATTGATGCTCAAATCATACGGTGCACGAATGCGGACCTGGTGGATTAGTAAAGTTTTCAACTTTGAACATAATTATTCACCGGAAAATAATACAATTGCATGTTTCGCTTTTCGACTTTCAACAGAACAATTCGTGGTACACAATAAAAACCCCATCTAGCTCCACATTTTGATTTTATCAGTAGCCAAGCATACCATAGACACGGCTGTTTCGAATTGTATGCCTGGCTCAGACCTTAGCTGGAGCTAAAAAGCAAAGTACTACCGTAAATGTAGATCAACGACTGAAAGAGGGAAACTCAACGAGAAGTACCAGGACTGAACGGGACCATTGCTACTGATACGTGCTTGTCATCCATAAAAGACCACGAGTTGGTCTCACAAAGTGTTGAACAAGTCTAAACGTGACAGCGCACATATGTGGTTACCCAAAACAATGCTCAATGAACAAGAACAAAAGAATATTTGAAAGATTTATTCTACCTGAAGGGCTTCGCAGGGCATTGGCTATTTAAACCCAGTAATGCTTGTACAACCACAGGACGTTTGCGTATCAAGGAAAAACCAAAAAGACATACCCTTGGCGGCATATATTATCAAAGAATACAATAATGCATCATAAAAACCCGCTACCAACTAACTACTGCTACTAATACAGATTTTAAATAACAAAGAGGAGTGAAGTCTTAGGGACAGCGGGACGGATAATGTGTCAGGGCTCATTACCATACCCAATTCTATCCATCGTTTATGTGGTTCCGTACTATATTTCTGAGGATTTTACATTCCCGAATCTGTCACGACAAACATGAACGGGTCCTTCAACATGAAGGTCTTCTGAGTGGCGGAAAAACTAAAGTTTTCTCGCATTCTTCTACGGGGGATCTACAAGATGTCATCACTTATTCTTGCTGGACGACTCTAAGGACTTGGAACAAGTCTGACCGCACGGTCTGCTGTGGAAATTGTCTTCATTGAGATTCCATTCAAATCTCGTATTATAGATGTCACGCAGCCTCAAAAGTTTAGCTGTTACGATCAGCAAATATGCAAAAACATGTTACGGTCTTGGATGTTATCTCGAGGCATCGTCCAATCAAAAAATATTTAAAAACAGAAAAGGAGAAATACCGAATCCAAAGTTATGATTTGAACGACGAAATATTTCGAAAGACAAATCATGACAGAAAAGTGATATGAACGAATCCGAGGTCAAATATAGGGTCATTTCATAGCAGGATGACAATTAATGGCAATTTTGTCTACAGATCCATTGGATATTCGTTAGATCAGGAATTATGTTCTGGACAAGCACTCTACCGATAACCTCCTGAAGTTGTATAATGGGGTCAAGAAAGATTCCTCGTGATCTCTATCCGATGGGGCCTGGCGAGAACTATCGAAAAGAGCGCAACTTTATTCCTAGAGTCAAATTTCCCGACTGCCAAAAGGACGTGATTTAGTGTGGTATGGTATGAAACATCCTATAATTTATCTTGCGTCACATTCGAGAACTCTGCGTTTTGTCACCTACACGGCAGGAGTCCCTCTTACACCCAACAGCCCATTCGTGAACATGGCTGTGTTACAAAGTGGATGGTATTTACACTATGTACTGAGATTTATTGCTTGATTATGATGGATGACAAACTCGCTTTGAGAAGGGTTATTGGCCGTAACCGAGGTGTGTGAGGAGATGCCAGTTTTCCCAAACTTATGCCCATTGGTTATCGATGGACTGTGATAGGCAAATCGCAAGCAATGCACAGGCATGGACGGAATCCGGTAACGAAAACATAGCACATCGAGGTGAATTTGTGTTGTTAAATCTTGAAACGCCATATCCATGGGAAAACGCCCGTTTCAGTTCATTTTTCGAGCGTCAAAATCTTGGAATCGTGCATCGCTGACTCAGCTTTTCCAAGGTTGACGATATTTCGTGATTGCTTATTGCGTTATTATATCTAACCTATTGGGAATTCATGTGGCTTTATATCGCCCCCAGATTCAGGGTTAAGGTTTCGATGCTCCGTCCTGATGCGGTGGGCCCTAGAGGCTGAGACATGCTCCTTCCATTGCACTCATGCATAAACTACGTAAAAAATCAGCGTCGCGATTCGATTCACCCCCTCCTCTACAGAGAGAATTAACTATATATACGAATCCGGTGCACAGAAATGACGCGTAAAGCTTCAAAACCGTTGTTTAATAACTCAGGTGTGACTTCAGGGTGCTGAATTTTTTCCACCGTATCTCTTCTCATACTTACAATCAGCGACTTATCAACTAAACCTCCCTAGTCAATCTGTTTAAGTACGCTGCATGATGTTACCCCACACCAAGCACTCAATCCTCAAAGTCCCGTATTCACAAGACCAACAGATGACTTTCGAAGCTTTTGCGAGCAACACCTTATCCCATGGTCCTTATCGATTTCTCTGACAAAAGCCGAGTTTAGATAATCTGGCATCTATGCATTTCATTTTATCACGAATGTACCCTGTATTCCTATTCTCTCTCGTGCGATCACTTTACAAACCCACTGAAATGCCGCACTTCATCCAAACTAGAGACACTTAACACCAAAGGAGCGTCGACCGCGCAAAAATCTAGGGAGCTTAATTATTGATAAAAATCTTCACGAAAGTGGACGTTCTTAACAATTTCCGCCTGTGTACAAGAAGAATCTCCAACGATGTCATTTAAAATCAGAAAAGCCTCGGAACGCCACAGGGCTAAAACAAAGGCAACGTCTCCTCGTTTTTGAATAGGATGACTAAATGTATTTTTGAGCCAATCCCTCCACGCTATCACGCTGTCCTCTTGATGGTGTTTTTGGCCGGTTTAACTTAAAAAAGAGCTTAAAAGTTCTTCTCCCGGAGGCTAATCAATTATTACCATGTTTTCATTGCAACTAAATGAGTTGTTCTTCAAATGTGTGATGCAGCAACTTTTCAGCAACGTGATAAATTTGCTCACAGGTAATTCCTTCAGATCCCAACGCTATTCCTCGTGCACAATGATTCCTTTCAAAGTGGGCCCTTCGAACTTCAAGACACGATTCACTTTTCTTTCCAATACGCCTCGTAGAACCCAATTATCTACAGATACTCGCTCACTGTCACCATAATTCCAACACATTCCACAAAACCCTGACTGTTTCACCGAATTCCTGAGCAACCTATGCAAAGGCTGAATCATTGCCCCGATGAGTTTTTCATTTCTACAGGGTGGTGAGTGCAACATTTTTCCTATTTCCCCCCACATATTTTTTGACTGAAATGCAACATTTTTGTACTCAAGAGTCTATACAGTACAATACAAGACTACTATTGACACTTACAGAACCGTCCAACCGAACCGCATATAAGGGGCTGTTGACTGGGATTCAGTCTAACAGCGCACGCTCCACTCACATACTCAGAGCGATCACAACGCCATCCTAACCACAAGCGCTCGAAGCCGGATCACACGAAACGCGAAGGGTGAAGCGAGAGGATGAGGTTGCACCTGGGCTAAAGAAGAGTGATCACGGAAGTGAGATCCTTTATGCGCGTTTCGGAGACACAGAATACGTCTGTTTTCGAAAGTCCTAGCTAGGGGACGCATGTTGCCACGTATAGGGTAGTGATGTGATGAAGCAGGTTGGAAACAGTACTCCTACAAGCGAAGTGAAAATAGGGTATTAAGTATGCTTACAACCTATTTCTTCCCCTTCCGGTAATGCTGTCATCAAAGATAGACGATGAGACGGCAAGTTTGATTCGTTGGCACGTGCGTGGTCCATATTATCGGGAAAACGGAAATTAGAGAAGGTCGTTCTCCGTAGAGAGAGATGGGATGTTGGGATATATGTCGGGACTAATTATGGGGCAACGCTTTGGCCGGTTCTTCCACACCCCCTGAGAGCCAGGTTTTTCGCATTGGGAAACCTAAGCGGCAAGCTTTTTGAATCGCAAAAGCCACCCACAAGACAGTGGGGCGTTAACCCGCCAAACACAGAAGTTAAGCGTCACTTCGCCGAAGTAATTGGATAGGGCGGGGGAGCCCTGCGCGACGACCGATGCAGTACGAAATTCCGTGTTTGTGCTATTCATTGAGATGTTTTTGGACAAAGAACTGGCTATGGGAGTCCGATGCCGTAGGCAGGGGGAATGATTTAGGGTGCGCTCATACCAAGAGCTTTTGGTGTTTAAAACAGGAACTTGTCCTTTAAAGAGGCGGGGTATATAGCCTGAGGTTGGAAAGCCGCATGCTAACTTTGGGAATCAAATACTTTCCTGCCAACGTCCACATGTTTCCTTAATTGACAGTTGTGCCAGCTCAGAATGAACCGCTTCAAATCTGGAGGACCAGGAGACTGCTTCGTCAGGCCCCTACCCATTGACCTTCCAAGCATGACTGGATCTTCGATTTGAGATAAACAACGCCTTGTATAAGGCTCGGTTGGATGCAGTTGAGACACGCACTGGTCACAATGCCATCAAGAATGCAGTCCTCATTGTGAACGCTACGATCTGAACTCGCGAAACTCTTCGCAAAGTGGTTAAGAGGCGGATCATAGTGACAATCAATAAGGAAGAGTGAGAAGCACGAGGATGAGAAACTTTGAGAAAAGGCTAGGTACCGAACAGGAAATATCCGT